>OZ038386.1:18360889-18432197 GCA_964036045.1 Eutreptiella sp. 'Long Island Sound 2002'
AACTTCTGACGATGAATACGGTAAGAGCGGTCGCGCCATTTGTCCTCGCACACTTGACTTGCGACTGGCTGGGCCCGATGCATTGTGTGGGGATGCCGGTGGTTGTCAGAAACAGGACAGTCGCTGCTCCGTTGGTCCCCTCAGCAAATATGTCCTGATGCGAGCAAAGATAGTATGATTGGAAGGACAGGGGCGCTTGCGTGCCCACAAGCTCAAGGGGGTGCACAGTGTGCAGCAGCCACTCCACTTCTATCGCTCGAGTACAACCTCATTGGACATCAGACCCAAGAGTAACGGCGTACTAATGAGGTACTGAGTTTCAGAGTACAGGATTCAGGCTAGAGGAAATGAGGGGTTGTTGGTTTGTGTGGTTTGTGCCATGTTTTGTGCCATGAGGCCATCCTGCACCTAACCCGTGATTTGATTCAGGACAGGGGAGGCCGGGTTTTCATTTCCGGGGCGGGGGGGGGGGGGGATAGAGCCCTCCGGCCGGACCCCCCCCCCCAAAAGGGGCTCAATTGACGGGACCCCCAAAATACCCCAAAAACCGACCCATGGACGTCCGTGGTTCCAATGGCGGTGGTACTTGTGTTTAAGGACACAAGGCCCCCGGTTAATTCCGGCTACATGTATGTAGCGCCCCACCATGGCCCCCAACTCAAGGGGCCACGCAACAAAGCGTGGATTGAGAGTCCCTAAGGGTGGGTGCCTCCCATCCACGCTCCAGCGCATGGGCAGAGAGGCACGTGAGCAAGGGTGGGTGCCTTCCATCCACGCTCCAGCGCATGGGCAGAGAGGCACGTGAGCAAGGGTGGGTGCCCCCCATCCATGTTCCAGCGCATGGGCAGAGAGGCACGTGAGCAAGGGTGGGTGCAAAGGGGACAAAATTTTCGGGAAAGAAACTCCTGAAAAATGTGGATTTCATTAGTGAGAATGGTGTCTGTCAATTGAGCTCTTTTCCCAACCCCCCCCCCCAGTCTTTGGGGGCTCTATTGAACCCCCCCCCCCCCGGAAGTGAAAACCCGACATGCACAGTGCTGTCCCATCAAATCTGTCCGTCCCCAAGGTGGCTGGCTGAGCAGGACTTTGCCACCCCCTCTACCTATGCCAAGAGCGCCCCCAAGCTGGGGGAGCATGTCCGCTTTTCATGAGTGAAAGGGACCGCAAGAAGGGGCTTCCACTCTGAAAAGGGCTAATTTGAAACCTCCGTCGCCTTTGTGGGAGGTGTTATGGGTGTTTCATAAGGTCGCCGCGCGCACTGCACACCTTGTCCAATGAACACTTGGTGTTCGGACCGTAGTTTTGGGGGACATTTGTGTTCTCTGGACAGAGGGGGGCAGGGGTACCAAGGGCCTTCTGGACTCAGAGCCCCGGCATCCAAATGTATGCTGCTGATCATCAGGCGGGTAATCCAGTTTGTGAGCATTCATCACATATCATATGCAATACCGATCCTCACAAAGGGGCAGGCGAATCATATCAAACGGTCTATTTGAACGCTGTAAACCAAGGTTTTAGGAATGAGGGACCTCAGCTTGGTGCAAATCTCCTTTCCGAACAACATCCATCGTACACATTGGCAAATCAAATCCTTCATGTCACTTTTGCTTGTTGCGTGACACCACCACAGAGCGCAGGTTCGAAACCAGGTCCCGGTTGGCCTGCCGTGGAGACGTCGCTTTTGTACGTATGGGTCGCTTGCCTAACTGAGCCAATGGAGGGTTTATGCCCTTACCCAAAGTGGGCCAAGAACTAATTTGGCCTCATTTGAGATGTCCTGCAGTACAACAGGTCGACCAGGGTGGAGGGGTTGAGAGGTTCGTGCATATTTGCTGCAGCGGTATTATTGTGAGGCAAGACCTCCAGCAGTGTGAGTCACTGTCAACGGGCAGCAAGTACCCGCATGTGTCCCGTGAACTGACGAAGCGTGAGCACGAGGCACGGTGTACAATACTTGACGAGGAACGCGCTGCATTTGTTGTTTTGGTGGGTTTTATTGTGGACCTAATCCCATTGGCACTTGAGTCGCGAGCCCCCAATTGTGTGCGGATCAGGGTGCAACAGCCGGAGACTAAGCAGAGGCTGAACCGGCTGCTTGCGTCGGTTTTCAGGGTGCTAAAGGTGCATTTCCCAGACCTGACACTGCAAGTGGAACACAAAGAAAATGAGCATGTCTGCTACAGGGTGTGGTCTGGCCAGGTTACTACCCGTGCCGGCGTCAAAACGGTCAAAGCGAGTGGTACAAGGAGCGAAGCTAGTGGGGGCATGTGGCTGTGGGCTCAAGGATGGGGTCCAGCAGTGGACTGCATCCAGCAAGCTTTGACAGGACCGGTTGATGGCCGGGATATTGTGTTTTGGCATGTGCATGAAGACGCGCGGTAAAGGTTGTGAATGGTGAAAGGAATGGAGGGGTGCGCATGGCCTGTGACTAACCGGCACCTGTGGGAGGGGGATGAGCTGACCCAGACGGCCCATGAAACATTCGATAACCGCCTAGCGCGGTGACCTCAATGCAACATTCGGAGCTGATTTGGCTTGCGCTGCAGTGCAGCAAGGCAATACAATAAACCGAGAATGGTGGCGATGACCATATGCCTGTGTCACGGGGGTATATGCGAGCTCTGTATCCGTTGCTCATGGCCAAACTCCCTGCTATACCTCCAAAGGTCAAAGGCGTATGGACGGGGCTTACAGGGGGCTGCCCTATTGTTTGGTGGACCTTGAAGCACTGTGGCGGGATGCCCTGCAACCCTCAAGGTACCTTCAAGTCAGAGGAAATCCTGCCATGTGGCTCACCCCAACCTAAAAAAGCACACACAATATTGTGCCCCACCTTCCCACCAGCAATAGAGGATGAATTTCGTGTCATATGGGATTGCAGCAGTATCCATGCAATCCAGCCATCCATCCTCGCATCTTTGCCACATGGTTTCAACTATAGGTTCACCATCGCATGACCCCCTTTGTTTGTTGGCTGCATTCAATCTTTCATTTCTTTATTTTCCAGCCAAGGCTGCGAGTTGGACAAAGTATACATCTGTGAACCTTGCAGGCAACAGTCTATCGAGCTCTTGCAGGCCATGTGAGTGAGGTACAAGGGTGAGACTCTAGCGCTGTGCATCTGACTGTACCCCATTCCTTTGCAAAGCCAAACTGAAAAATTCTCATCTATAAGAATTGTGGCTTTACGAGATGTTAATTTAGTCTGTGAAACAGAAACACTTGGGCTTTTGCCAATCCTAGTGTTGGTGGTACCATACTTTTTGCTTTGGATCAAAAGAGCTATGTGTGCAATTTCCAAGTGGGCTGACACGGGGGCCTGGGCAACAGCCAAGCAAAGCTAGGTGCGAGCAAGCAGCTCAGTACTCGGTTGTCCCCCATCAACTTTGCACGCTCTACATGGTACACATACACCCTCACACTTGCTTTGCTCTTGTTGTTGGATGCTAATCAACTGTTGGCAGGTGCTACCTGAACTTTTTTTTTTACACTTCCAGCGCCACATAAGTTCGAAGTTCAAAGTCTCGCTATGAACAAAGGAGAGGCACTCATAGGCAGGTTGCCTAGCATCAGTCTAGCCGCAGTAACTATAACCACAGGCTTCGTGCAGGTTATGCACGTCCATCAAGGACGCCTGTGGGGACAAGTTATCCCACAAGTCGGCAGACAGTGGTGTGCAGATGTGCTCTGCCACGGGCAGTGTCAGCCCAGTTCATGGTGTTAGGTGTGGTGTTCTCAGTGTGCTGGTTTTCGAGCAACAGCCAAGCAAAGCTAGGTGCGAGCAAGCACCTCAGTACTCGGTTGTCCCCCATCAACTTTGCACGCTCTACATGGTACACATACGCCCTCACACTTGCTTTGCTCTTGTTGTTGGATGCTAATCAACTGTTGGCAGGTGCTACCTGAACTGTTCATGGACATTACAGAGCTGCACTGCAACCCTCATGTTGTACCATCAAAGATTAGTAGTCAACTGTTGGCGGATGCTGCCCTGACTTGTGGTGGATGTCCACCCTCACATCCTACACACAAACCATCAGGAGCAGCTAGAAGGGCCTGTGCACTCGCTGGAGTATCATGGGGGTTGAGGAGATGAGGTGGGGCAGGATGGGCTGTGTGTGTGTAGTGCATTTCCGGTTTGCTGCTTGGCCGTCACCAATGAAACTGTTTGGCCAACCACCCGCTTCCATTTAACGTTTCACCCCTCTGGGGCTTGAACTGCCTTTCAGTTCATATCACGTGCTGAAGCCCGGAGGCAGAGCCGGCCCCATCGCCTCCACGGGAGGCTCCGGCGGACCGGGCCTCCAACCCGAAGAGCACTGTGGCGCGTGTGTACAGTGCCTTTCAGGCATGTTCCTTCCTATTGTTGTGTTCACTTCAGTCTTTTACAGGACGAAAATTGGCCGGAGGTCTCGTCTCAGCCCTGTACCATTCCGCTTTCCATGGACAATGGCTCACATTGTCTGAGGTCTCGCCTCGATTATCCATGTTGTCTTGGGCACAACAAAAAACGATCTCCCTGCAGTTGGGAGCGGAAGATTTGTCCGGAGAGGAAGCCATGTATTCATTGATGATACCACTACGTCGACCATCTGCGTGCCTCCGCCGGGGGGGGGCTTGTATTGTATATGGTGGCGTGGTAATGCCACCACTATGCTGCACTTGCTGCACATGGTTCTGTGTCAAACAGTCCATTTTCATTTCCTTTTCTTAACAAACACAGAGAGCAATGCAAATACTGTTCTTCTTTTTTTGTTGGGTCCAGGCCTTGGCATGCTGGCGAAACCCGAAGCCCCCCCCCCCCCCCCCGGCAAAGGCATTTGCCTTCCTCTGCGTGGACTCGACGCAGCGAAGTGAAACAGGGCAAGTCCGGGGGCTCCGTTGGCACAACCGACCAAGGGAACGGAAAGGGAAGGAGTGGTGAGAGGCCGATGGGCACCACGGCCTATGGATGGAAAGGCCAAGGGAAAGGAAAGGGAAGCGGAGAGGGAAGGTCACAGGGTGGTGAGAGGCTGATGGGCACCACCGCCTGTGTAGGGAAAGGGTCCAAGGGAAGGGCAGCGAATGGCGATCAGCCAGTGGGTGCCGCTAGCTGCAGACGAGAACAACACACCATGGCGTCATGCCAATCCCCCCCCCCGCCCGTCCTAGCTACGCAAAAGTCCCAAATTAATATGGTCCCTACGCCTACTGTAGCTTGGCCATAAACAGTGGAAAGTTCAGCGATAGGGCTCCACCGACAGACCTATGCCCTCTCATTCAGTGCATTCACAGGCATGGCGGCGAAGCCGCTGTTACAGTTCATCCACAAATCGGAGGCGCCGCCACAGTTCGTCTGGGTAGGTCAGGCTTCCCTCCTTAGCCCACAGCAGGAACTGGGTTGAGATGTCTGGACCTGCATGAAAAAAGGAACCCCAGCGGCATGCCCACCGGGTTTTCGAACCCACGATCCATGGCGTGGGAGACGAGTGTGTTTCTGATATGCTATTTCCCGACGTGGTTGTATACTGGCATTTATAACCACCAGACTCGACTTTCACCGGTTGTGCCTGGTTACTCCCCTTGTTCTCATCGCTTCACCTCAAGGCTGAGATCGACCGCGTGATGGGTCGACCCGCAGCGGCGTGTCTGCCGCCTTCGCCACCAAAAGAAATGTGACGTGGGAGTCACATGTGTTTCAGGTATGCTCCTCCCCAGTTGCAACTCCGTCAGGCTTCCCTCCCCAGCCCTCGGCATCTCTTCCGATATGGATTGTCACTCACTTCTGTACTGCACTCTGATCCCCCTGAGCCGGTGTCCGATACTGAACCTCCGGACGTAGACTTTGTTTCCTCCGAACTACAAGACGTGGTGTCCATCTCAGAGCCCCGTCCCCCCTCCAACGCACTGAGCTTGTTGCTCGAGACCCCTGAAGACGACATTTCACTGGGCATCTCCTCCAGTCCCAGGTCTGCCCACATAGGCTCCACTCGCGGCCTCTTAGGCAACCCCTGCTGGTTGTATGGGTGCATCTGGCGCCCCTCCTCTGCCAGCGCATCCGCTTGGTGATTCCCATGCACTCCCAAATGTGACGGTACCCAGTGCACTTGCAATTCTTCCCCTGCACTCTCTCGTTCCCAGAGAATTTGCTCCCACAAATCTCTGTGGCCCACCTCCCCACTCGCCGTGCGCCATCCATGCCGACGCCATTTCGCCGACCACTCCAGAATGCCTTTATACACATATTCGGAGTCCAAAACCACTACCAATCGTTCTCCTCGCCTACGCTGCAGGATCGCGTGCATGACCCCCCGTAGCTCGCCCCTGCTCACGCTCCGCCGCTCCGACTACGGGATGGGCGCTGCATAGTTTCGTGTCGATGCCTCTGCAAACCACACCCCATACCCCCCTTGCCTCCACCCCCTCACCATCTTGGACGAGCCATTGGTATACGCCACTGTCCAGCCGTCCCCTTCCAAGGACACCAATCTCTTTACCGCTGCGTCTCTGTACCCGCCCCATTTAGCTTCTTTCAGCGCCAGCTTATCCTGCTATTGTGGAGGCCGGGCGTTTGTGGGCGGCTTCGGCTTGGACTGAAAAAGTTTTGGCATGAGGGGGTTGTCAAACCAACTGTCCAAAATGCCCACAAACCTATGAAGGTCAGCCCTGGCACACGACATGTCTCTCTCGGACCGCCACCTCCGCAACACCGTCGCCCAGCCTGCTATGAACTCATCCAGGACCGGGGCCTTTTTCTGTTACTTAGCCCGACATCGCAAATTCCACTGCACCTTCACCCCCGCCCAGAGGATTACTACTGTAGCTTGGACAAGGGTGTGGCAAGGGGCAAGGACAAGGGGGGGGGGGGACCAGAAAGCACTCAAGAGATCTCTCGGAATCAAGGATCAGAGCTGTCCAATGCTACGATCGCCCACAAAGCCGTGTGGTAGCGGAGCAAATAGCGTTCATTCTTGAAAAACAGGGGGGGAAGGGCCGCAACTCGGATGAACCTAGGGGGGGTGAGGCTGAATCAAGGTAAGCCAGGCGAAGATGTAGGTGGAACCTTTGGTAGACTAATTTTGTTTAATACACGAACCTACCAAGAGCTGCTGGATTGCCAAAGGGGGATCAATGGTCTCGATCAACTGAATGTCCCCGCCGTAGACAGTGGATTGCCAGAGGGGGGGGGGGGGCTGAACATGGTCAGATTGCACTGTCCACATTAGGGGCTAGCCGCACCTGTCCCACGGCTGTCATCGCCTTCTGTCCATCATGCCAGTATCTGGTGCGTCCACAGTGCAACAGTTGATCATATGTTCATCCCTCGACCCTGTTTCTGCTGGCTATACTAGCGAGCCGGGCTCTACTGGATTAGGCGTACATCCTGGTCAAGGGTCACTCCCTCCCTGTGGGGGGGGGGGGGGGGCTGTCACAGGCACAGGGATTAGAAAATTGGGGGGGTCAGGGTATCATGCATACACTGGGCTGGCATTGTGTGGGGGGAAATCATAACAATCCTTAATGGTGTGCCAACCAATCTTTTACACTTCATAAACCAGTTGAATGGGTAACTACAACTTTCTACCAATAAAAGGGGGGCCAGCAAAACAGTCCCTGCTTCTAACCCGGCACAGGTCCTACTGGAGGGAAGATATAATACACAGTGGCACATCACCACCATCCCTTTACACCAGACGAAAAAAACAGAGGAATTAGAGACCCACTATGAAAGCCTTCCATGGGGGCCTTCAACCATAGCCTCCTACTTGGGATCTCGTGGAGGACTTGGACTCACAGAAGCAGGAGTGACTGGAGCCTCTCCATTTTGGAGACCCTGACATAGCAAGGGTTTTGTGGCCATTTTAGTCCTCTCTGCTTTGGAGACCCTATTACAGCATCATTTATGTAGCCACTTTCCACTCTCCGTCCACTCTCCGTTTTGGAGACCTCAACAGGGCAGGGGTATTGTGGTCATTCTAAATCCTCTCTGCTTTGGGGACCCTGATTCAGCAGAGGTTGTGCAGCCACTTTCAATACTCTTCACTTTGGGACCTTTGCTATTGCAGGGTTCGTGTAGCCACTTTCAATGGGCTCCACTGTAGAGACTCTGTGGGGGAATGTTTACCCGGTGTGCGCCCGGAGCGCTACCTTTCTATTAACTATCCCGACTTCAGCCCGAGATTTACCCTCTGATTGAGAAGTCCCCCCAAATAGACCATGATGGACTGCGCACCTTCCCTACAAAGCACGTTGCATAATTAGACAATAGCTGTGAATTCAACAACTCCAATTGTCATTTGTATTGTACTTAACAAACGGTACTTTGCCTTTACCTTTCCCATAGATTTCGCTATGGTAATGAGTCCCCAAGCCGCAAGCGGTTTGGACGGCGTTTCTGCCTCACATCACAAGAACGAAGCGCAAACTCAGTATTGGCTACATCACCCCTGCCTTCTCGGGGTCCCCATGGTGGGGAGAAATCAATATGGCTACATTACCCCTGCTTTCTTGGGGTCCCCATGGTGGGGAGAAATCAACCTAGTAAGGAGTGGATGTGGTGGAAACGAGCAAAAAATGGAAGAAAACTGGGTGAGAATCCAAATATACCATATCCCGAATGTGAAAGAAGCATCAAAATACCCGTTGTCAAACAACAATAAAGCCCATAGTATCACAAAGTATGGGGTTTTAGGACGGCTAGACGTCCAAATAGTTGCACTGCGCGCGCACTGCGCTTAGTGCACCCCCTAAAAGGTCACCGGTGGGGCACGGGTCAAAAAAGATGCCCGGCGTGCGCCCGGCACGCTAACGCTCCCCCTCTGGAGATGTGGCAGGGGTTATGTAGCCGTTGCTGTCTTCTCCATGTTGGAGACGCCGATACGGCCGGGGAGAGGACTCAAATGGCTGCATCACCCCTGCCCTATCACAGTCCCCATAGCGGAGAGTATTGAAATGGCTACATAACCACTACTAAGCCAGGGTCTCAAAAGCAGAGAGGACGGAAATGGCTACAACACCCCTGCCGTGTCAGGGCCTCCAAAGAGGTGAGGGTAAAAAATGGATAAAAAATGGCTACCTGACCCCCCGCCGTATCAGCGAATTGAAATGGGAACATAAAACCCTCAAAGTCTCCGGTGCCAGTACCACATGTAAAAATTGGCAATCAATGGACACAAAACACAAGCGTCATTAAAGAACAACACAAATGCATGATCAAGAAGACACTGCATCAAAACTCCATGCCTTGGCCCCTGACAATGAAAATGCTTCAGTTGGTGCGCCACACTCAACTCATTGCGAAGGTTTATGGGCGCAAATGCAACAGGGCTATTTCGCCATGCGTGACAGCTGGGGAAGTCGCTGAATGATGCATCCATGCGAGAGTTCAAAGGTCGGCATGAAATCTTGTGAGCAGCAAGTACTGGCAATGCAGATGACTGGATGTATGGCATGAGTTGCAGAGTGCAGTCACGTTTGCTGGCAGCTGTCATGGGCACCAATCTCCCGGAGGCTGCAAAGACGACCACCACTGCACAAGCCCTTTCGCAAAGGGTCCAGAGCTCAGCAGGAACCAGCTGCATCCCATGTGCGGCTCTGTCGGACCCAGCCCCTTCTGGTCACGTCTGACCTGGTGGACGCGAGTAGCAAATCGTGATAAGCTACAAAACCTCCGATCAAAATCGTTATGCCCCCCCCCCCCACCCCCAGTGTCATCACCTGCGGGTCATCCTGGGGTGACTTTGAGGGGATCCCGTCAATGGAGCCCCTTTGGCATGGGGGGTCTGGCCATGGGGCTCTACCTCCCGCAATCGAGAACTCGGGGCGCCCAACCGATATGTCGACAGTCCGGTGTCTGTTGGCGCCTCACCTTTTTGACCACCCAACCCGCCATTCTAAATTTGTAAATTGTATTTGTAAATTTGTGCTATGTGGCCTGGTTTCCTCATTTACCCTTTGACCCAGGCCCCAAATGTCAGACAAATGAAAAATAGTATTTCTGCAATCAGCGTGACGAGAGGCAGGAAATGGTGAGATGTGAACAAAAAGCGGGCTGTTGGCGGAACACCAGCTGTGGAACCCCCGTTAAAAAACCAACTTTCCTCCCACAAACCAACCACCAATCACACAAGTGAGCGGGTGTTGTGCACAAACTGTCCCAAACAGGGAAGCAAAAAAAATCTCGGTAACTTCTACAAATGCGCACACCGACATGGAGAAGGCAACCTGGCAATACACAGAGCACACTTTCAAATCACCCAGTGAAACATCAATCTGGAGATGTGTCACTGGTGGAGAGAAGACTTGTAAACCTTCAGCAACCTTCGCAAAATTGGACGCTTGGCGGTTAACCACCAGTGGTTGGAGGTTGACCACCATCCCAGAGGGCTGTCTTTTTTGTAAACAAAAAAAAGCCGTCCATTAGTCCCAGTCCCAAAATGAAAATGCTGCCGTCTTGTTCAGCAAAGGATTGAGGGCGGCTGCACCATGTGTCATGCCCAGCGTTACCAAACCGTCGGTCAGCAGACCAAAAAGAGGGGGGAGGGGGTCTATCTGAAACCGAGCAATTGCTGGCCCCAATGGCAAATGTGTGCTGAAAGGAACCAACCCGAAAAATGAGCGGTGCACTGAATAATCACGGTGAACTTGCACGGTTTGTCTTCAGCCCTCTACCTTGCCCACATATGTGACTGATGCGTCACTTTCTGTTGTCTCAGGTTGTTGATATTCACAATCCCCCTTCCTCTTCATTTCGCAGCAACAAGAGAAACAAACGAGCTTCGCTGGTTCGGGGCGCCTGGCGACTGACGCTGGCACACAGTGCAGCGGGGTGCGGCTGGGGTTGCTCCGCGGCGGAGAAGTTGCAGCGAGGGGCTGGCGGTCCGTGTGGTGTGTGTGCAACAGCCAACAGGAGTGTGTGCCCCAATATCCAGTGATCAACTCCGTTGCAGCCAGGTCCCGCATGACATTCTAATGTCTCATGTGGGACATGCACTGGTCCATCCCAGCCACCGAATGTCGTTCAGGAAGTCGCAGAGCGCTGCAGCAGTGTCACGCAACCTGACGCCGCCTTGGCTTTGGGCACTCGTGGTCGTCGTCAGCGTCTGCCCGTCAAGCCAGAACGCGGTGTCAGTGATGTGCCAGAGGATGAAGATGAGAAGACCGTGTCGATGTGGAAATCCTTGCGTTTCACCGCTGCCTTGTGATTGCCTGGGCTGTTGCAGCGGACCGGTTGAATCGTTGGTTCGGCTACCATCTGCCACTACTGCTTGGCTTTCGGTGAGCCTGATGCTCGATGTACACACTCAGGACACTCGGGGGCACCCAAAAATGGCGACGCTTTCACCACAAAGGAGGCGCGCCGGGAGCTGTGCAAATATGCAGCGGCAATAGCACTGCCGGCCTCATATGGGTCCTACCTCGGGGCCCAAAGCACTCCGACAATGCCTCCGGCGTCTGTGATCGCGTTGCCAAAGACCGCAGCTTGCACCGTGCTGGAGTCATCAGCGACAGACCCGGTCCCGTAGACCCCTCCGTTGCCACTTTGGCATCCTCTGATGCTTCGCATTTTTTCCGGCCATGATGGGCTCCCAAAGAGGTCCCTAGCACTGCTCTCCCGTGATGTCCAGTGGAGGGCGCGCCTCACGGCCTCGCTGTGTCGACAGCCTCGGCTGTGCTGACTCAGGCGGCTGGCAATTCGGACCCGTCTGGTTCAGGGCTCGCAGAAGCGTCGACACCAACTTGACCTGCGCAATTCGAGTCTGAAAAGCTGCGGAACACGTTGGCTGCTGCGCGTCCGGGGGGCTGGCTCATCCGGAGGCTGGCTCAGGAGAGGCCCGAACAAACGCTGCAGTCCAAAGAACGCTACTGACGGTGCCTCAACGTGGGACCATGAACAGGCGCACATTGTGAGGGTTCAACCGGAAAGGGACATGCTGGACGATGAAAGCGTCGTGTCGAGGGAACTACATCGGAAGGGGCAGCGGCGTCCCAAGCTGCAACTTCCTGCTTCTATTTGACGGGTTTGTACCCTTTGTCAAAATCCGGATGTGGAAAGCAGGGATACAAATCCGCCAGCTGCTGCATGTTGTCACAGTGTTTGCCGAGGGCACTGCGGACACCGCACACATTCATCGAAAGGGTGCTCATGGCATTGCCCACAAAGTGCTTAGCGCCCACAAGGAGCCAGAAATCGATCACCATGCCGTCTTCCCCTTTAAAGATGCCCTGCGCCTGAAAAAAGAAGCAGAGGTAGTCGTCCGGTCAGGCGACACCAGGCGTGTGGCAAACGGGCGACTGATGATGAGGAGCCCTGGGCAGGGATGCATCCCCCCCCCCCCCCCGGCCCTTCATGGGCTGAGCCTGCAACTCAGCCGCTTTTTCCGTTTCCCAACTGTCCAGCCAGTGGCATTTATCACCAACAGTAACAGCTCAACCAGTTTCTTGACCGCTCCTGACACTCCGCTCTGGGCCAACCCCTTCCAATGCATCCCGCCCATGCGGCCCAGGTCTGGGAGCACTCAGCAAAGGGCTGCAGTTTAGCACGTGTCTGGCGGCGCAAAAAGAAGGAGAAGAAGGCAGGAAGCAGAATGTGATGACTGTGCACAGATCGAACTACGTGGCAGAGCAATCCTGCTGTGGAGACCACATGCAGCACTTGCAATGCTGGCAAACCTGTGACGATGAGTAAAACACTGCCCCATCTTTGGTCAAATTCACGTATTTGGCTCCATCGAATTGGTGGTCATGCGCGACGAAGAAACGGTCCGTGCCATTCCAGTACTTTCGATAATACCAATCCTACGCACATGCGTTGCACGTGCATGCTTCCTCACACATGATCCCTTGTCACGCGAATAATCATCTACTTGGCTACTCGCTCATCCCCAGTAGGGACGGTGACTAGCCAATGTCCCTGACTGATATGTTCAGAGCGGAATGTTTGTCCCACGGCTCACTATGGCAGCACACTGCCCTGGTGGCTGCGGGCGCCGGCAGAGGTTGTATGCCGTCATTCCCATCATTGTGAAATTTGTCATGCAACAGTCACGCAAAGGTGGGTATCAAACAACGGCGTGAGGGGAAGGTGGAAAACACAACAATATAAAACTTCAGATTTCCAGCTGGCAGGTAACTAGTGTAGATGGAAGACTCAACTTGCTGCACAAAGGAACTTAGGCGGCCCATTTGGGGGCCCCAACACCCCCACTGGCAGAATTCTGCCAGTGAAAATGGAGTGGTGCAAACCCATGTTTATGGGCAGCTTGTTTTTGGGATGCAACGCAAACCCCCTCTGGGTGACTTTTTGGCTCTTTGGGGCCTAATTTCTGATACTCGAAAACGAGGTGAACAAGGTGCTTTGAGGTGTTTTTGATGGGCAAAATGAATGGATCAGCGAATCTGAGAGATATTGCAGCAGGTGATCTATTGGTGTGGTCCGTGTCGTATGGTTTGCAGCAAAAAGAAAATTGGGTGGCATGCAACCATGGCTCTGCGGTCGAGTTTCAAGGCCTACCTGGGTGCAGCATGTCATACCTTAGAATTCTGCCAGCTATTTTTGCACGAACCCTTGCTTGGTGACCTAACCGCCAAGGGTAAAATTGGCCACGGTACAGGAGGCGCATTTGGTTCCAAGAACGGAAGGCACGGCACGGAGCACAATGCAGCTACGGCACTAAGTATCGTGTGCAGGTTCTCTAGGGTGCATGGGGCAGTGCGGGCGTCTACAAGCAGTTCTAGCAACAACAACCCCGAGGTCTCAATGGCGGAATTCTGCCAGTGACATGGCACGTACATGGGCGGCTGGCACCAGCACACCAAAATGCCTACAAACACTGCGGTGGGACAGGCACAACACAGCAAGCAGGACAAGGTGCATGGCCCATTCGGAATGCACCGACGGTAGGTGACGCCATTGCGAGGCAAAAAGGAGGCTACTGCGCTACACACACACACAGGCACAAAGCAACCTCACATACTATACGACACCAGGTTTGTAGAATACACAGCCTGAACATTGTGCATGGTGTAATGGTGCATGGTGCTGTGGACCGCATTGACAAAAATGTAGCCTAGTGAATTGTGGTGCATGCAAGAGGTGGCATTTAAGGTTCATGTGTTTTTGCGCACATCCCTTCTGGCGCGTGTCCCGTTACCATGTGTGCGTCACGCTCGGTCTCGTCAAGTGATGCAATTGCAAAATTGTGATTGGATTTGCTTCATTGCATTGCCGTGTTTCTGCCTTGTTTATGCCACGATCGGGGGTGCAAGCAACGACATGGTCGCAATCTAGGGTTTCCGAACCATGCATGGTTGTGTGTTGCCAGATCTGACCAATTGGGGCACAAATATTGAGGAGGGGGGGTCGTGCCTCAATCATCCTGGTGCTTGTCCACTCGCCTCGCCCTGCAGCATCTCTGTTGTTCTGGTTCGGTTTGCAGTGCGAAGGAATTTCCGAAAAAAAAAGCCGTTAGGAGTCGACATTTTTGAGGTGATGTGAAAAGCGGGGTTGGGCGTCCGCGACATTGAAGAAGAAAGCATAGATGTATGCACGTGCGGAGTTTCGAGTGGAGACATTTCTCTACTATGAGTACTGGCGAACACCCCTTTTGGGTGGCAGTTTGAGCACCACGTCGCAAAATGGGCTGAAAATTCCTCAGTTTGGCCTGCCCTGAGGTCCACTGCGGGTTAAGAAAAGGGGAAACAAAAGGAGAAAACGACAACAACAAACGCAACACCACCACCACCACCACCACCACCACCAGCACGAGCATGATAGCAGCAGCACCACCCCCACCCCCACCTCCCCACCTCACTAGCACCAGCACTAACAAAAGCAACCATCACAACCGTAACAACACCAGCACCACCAGCACGACAAAACACACCGGCAGCACAACCCCCACCACCAGCACTAGTATGAACAAAAAACTATGACAACAGCAACACCACCACCAGCACCAGCAAGAACAAAAAAAAACGATCAAATGTTCTGGCAACGGCACTCGACACCACTCTCATCTAAAAACACATGACAGTATGAATGAAATATGCTGAGCGAATGCACAGTGCTTTGAGAGCTGACAGCATGTGATGCAGGACAAAACAAGGAGCATGCCAACATCAACAACGCACTTCAGCATTTCTGCAACACAGATGGGTTAACCAAATTCTTTGGCTTGGCGAGCAAGGAAAAGCAGGGTCAGCGCACAGAATTTGTTCAACAACTCCCGGAAATGCTCCTGTAACATGGTTCTAGCCAGACAAGAATGAACCTCACCCCACTCATATGAGAAACCCCTCCCCCGCCATCACACCAAACTGCCCCTAGCCTGAAGGCTGCCACCAAACTGTCCCGTCAAAAAATCCCTCCCACATGCTTCATTGTGGCAGTATGATTCACACTCCACCTTTGGCACCGTACTGGTACACTCCTTTGGAACACTACAACCAAAGCCTCAGCCCCAGGAGCACGACAAAACACTTCATAATATTTGGCCGTTTCCAAATTGCGGGTGACAAGCCTCGCCAGTATCGCTCATGCTTTTTGGGGCAGAACCGAAAAAATACAAGAAATGAGGGCATCAACTGTTACCTTTCGGCGACAACCGGTGCCGGGTGCCAGGTTGCCGCACTCGCAAAGCCACGCACGGCCTTATTGCATCGATTTCCAAGCCACACCAGAATACAAAGATTGCAAATGAGAGAAACCAATCCTGCAACTCTGACGGGGCTCTTGTAGGGACATCACCCTTGCTCCTCAAAGCCTCCTGCATGCTGCGTCCATTCTCCAACGCCCCAGTCCACAAAGGGGAAGAAACGCGCACCCCAACACCCACCTGCATCTGACACATCGGGAAGATGTCTTTGACGAAATCAGGCTTGGGGAGGCCATGCTTTTCATATGCTTTCGTATGCGCCTTTCCAAGCGCCCATCTGCAACCATGCAAATTGACGAGACGTCATGGGCAACGATGCTTCAGGCCGAGGGGACGGAGGGAGGGGAAGGGACCCTGGACGGGGGGTGTGACCTAGTCAAAAAACAGACAAATGCAAACCAGAGGTAATGCACTCCCTGGACGGGGGGGGGGATGGCATGACGCCTGAGGATTGCTGACTGAAACTCTGTGGGCTCCGTTGACTCCACCGACAAAAGGGGGGGGGAGTGCAGTGAGGGAAGGAAAGGGAGTACCAGGGCATTGGGCGGTGAGAGGCCAGTGGGCACCGCCAACCGCCTACCACGAAGAGGGTTCATGCTATGACAAGGGTCAGTGGCGAGTGGTGCTTGCTTGACCAGACGCACAAAAAAAACCGGGAGCCCCAACTCGGATAGCTGGGAGACACAGAGCAAAAAAAACGCGCAAAAAAGCGGTGTTGATACGTTTTCTTGTATTGGCAAACAAAAGATGGAGGGTGGGAGGGAGAGAGCGCTGGTAGGAGAGTTGGGGTACCGACAGGAGCACTTTTCCTGTTCTGCGCTCCGTCTGAGACTTTGACGCTTAAAACCCTATGCGACCCGTCAACAAACAAGAACAATAATCACAGTCATGATGATGACAGTCACGATAATGGGTCGCGTTGACGTCAGCATGCAGGGCCAACACGCGCTGTAAACTACGCTTTGTTAGCGGGGACTAGTGTACCAACAAATGCATGAGACCTGCACTTGTTTTCCATCCACCGCAAATGGAGTGCAAAATAATCTTGTGGGAGCTGAAACAGTTGTTGTGCACGTGCAACTTCTTCGCGATATCGGGGCTGCATGTAACATATGGGTAAATGCAGAAATACGGAGGCAGCCGGACGTGCCACGCACGACCTCCTGGAAGACAGGGGGCACACTTATCCGGGGCTACCTCGAATACGTTTGTCACAGGTGGTGCCATTGAGCAGGTTTCGTATGCCTGCTCAGAGCAGAGGTTGTTCACACCCCCAAAACAGCAACACAAGACAGCCAATACTCTTCACTGGCATAATGTTTTCAGCACCGCATATTACTGCTGAGACAACGAAAAGGCCTTTGCAATTGAACTCGTTTGTGGTCCCTTTCACCTTTGGTGTAATTTGGATGGCAACTGGCAAGATGACCACCACGACCACCACCTGCTTTTGCATCTTGCAGCAGCAGTCCGCAGTACCAAGGAGGCAACGTCGCCATGTGCCGTTCTCTCTCCGTTTGTGTTGCTTCCTTCGACCTTTTCTATGTATGGTGTGCAACACAGGCCGGCACCCGCAAGTTTTCACTGCCTGAGGTCAGTTGAATGCAAGATCGAGACATAGGTGCGCGGGTGTTCAAAGGGGTAGTCAGAGACGACGCCCTCCACTTCCGAACCCAGATGAAAGCGCCATTTTCTCTGACATGGCGTGCACAGTTAGCTCTTGTGGACCAATATGTTCAGGAGGTGTGTGGTATGGGGCCCAATGCAGCCTGTCAACGCAAGATCGCAACCCTTTTCCTTCCTCACCGTTACCTGCAACTTCAGCCACTTGTACATGCAGGGGCTTTGAGGAACGTTTGCAAAGAACGTGTTCTCACCTCCGGTGACCACCAACTGCGGCCCTTTGAGAACCAGCTGAACAGCGAGAGCGAAAGAGTGTGGGGGTCTCCCGACTTCAACGGTGACAGATTAATCCAGGAGCAACTCCTTTTGCAAACGGTTCCCACCTCTCTGGTGCTCGGAGAGCCCAAGCGGTAAATGCCAGAAGCGTTCAGAAAAATAAACTGAAAGGAGTCAAACTCCCACCACCACAATCTGTGAGACGTCTGAGGGACGTGACCGTGGTCTCCCAACAGCTCGTCAAAGTTGTGGCCAAAGCCTGAGCTCAGTGAGGCGAAAAATATTGGACTGAGTGCAGTGTCCCTGTATTCGTGTTTCACGTGTACACTGGTGGCCACTCGTACACTCGTGCACCCTGGAGAGCACCTGCACGTTCTTCATAGCGTCCTCTGACGGGATGGGCTGCAGCTTTTTGCATGGTATTCGACCTTTGTAATACATGCACCGGCGTGCTCCGTCGATGCACATGACCTCTTCCTGCAGAACAGGGACACAACTCATTCACCATTCAGTATCAAAGCCGTCGGCATACTGTACAACAAGGATCTGTTACTTGGTTTGGAAACCATTCAGTATCAAAGCCGTCGCCATACTGTACAACAAGAATCTGTTACTTGGTTTGGAAACAACTCGAACCCGACACGACGCTCACAACCTCCTTCCACGTGTAGTTGCCCCAGATTGCAACAAATTGTCCAATTGTCAAAACTGAGACCGGGCCTGCCGTGAGATCATAAAACTCCTCCGCGGGGCGAGTCCAGTCATCGTGGGGATGCTTTTTGTAGAATTCAGGAAGGACCAGTGTTCGGTTTGAGTGGTATGCGATGCTGTGAGGATAACGAAACAGACCGGAAATTGCACACTCGCGTGCAACGTGTTGTAATTTCTCGGAGACAGTGTGACTGCCGGCAAAATAGGAACGGCATCAGACCTACCCTCCAAGCCTACACGTGGTGTGCAGTTGGCTGGCTTCGAAAGGGCTGAGAAACGCAACACTCGCTGGCCGCCACAATACGGGTTGCACAAAAGTTACCTGTAGGATTTCGCAAGCTCGATCAGCTGGTTATTATGCCTCCCGTATTGCACGCAAACGAAGAGATATCGATCTGTTGATGCTCGATCAGCTGTTTTTTCACTCGGCGCATGCATCTAATGACGAAAGGGTAACTTCTTGTGCCACTTGATTTCTTAACATTCAACAGCACATCGGTGCACCAAACTCCGCAACAAGCGACTCGGAAAGACATTAGAACCTCGGATAGAGGTGGTACGTGTGCAGACCGAACATCTTGTGCCCCGAATACGGTTGGAGACGTCGCTCCGGGCTGAACCACGGCACTTGGGGGCGTTTCCTCGAAATTGGCGGGTAACCCAATCGGTTCCTTGTTGATTACCTGCCTTTGTCCTCCCGGCCCGTCAACGAGGGATGACAACACAGGGCCGTCTGCTTCTTGGTCGGTGGTGCGTTTGTACGGTCGAATCGTATAAATCATGTAGCACATGCATACGGTCCCCAACAAGGCTATCACACGTATCACTGTTGTCATCCATCAATAGGAATTGCAAGGTCGATGGTCCAGGTTTGGTACATCCTCTGCGATAAGCCAACCGGGAGATGCGGGAGTGGCTTCGATATCCACATGGGGACAGGTTGCTGGGCAAGAAACCCAGCCAACATGCAGAAAAGTCAGGTGCAATTATGCCAACAACCCATTTTACACCTCTGTCAGTTTTGAGAAACTTCAGGAATGCAGAGGGGAAGATGACCAAGACTAAGACCTCACCCCCGACGTGTTTTTTTTGTTTTTGCCACAACTCCGACGTGCCGCGGTTTCTTCCTCCGAAGCTCTTTGGTTGGTTGTTTTGAGCTTTTGAGTGATGGTCTTGGCAGCTTGGTAAACGTCAGTGGTTGTCATGGCAATGGTGCCGGTTCTGCTTGACCTGACATTCAGTTCTGCTTGTCCTGACATTCAGAACATCACACTTCATTTTCTCCAATTTTGAAGCTATTTCGGGCCCAGAAACCAGTGTGTCCTTCAGCATACTTGCCACTTCATTCGCATTCTAGGGCTTTTGGGGGCCTTTTGGGGGCGGTTCGCGGACATATTGTGGAGTTAGAGGGCCCTAGAGGGCCCTTCGGCACGGTGAAGTCTAGGTGCATGTGTAGAATAGCCACCATTTCCCTTCATTTGGCCGTTTTAAGCATGTTCTAGGGCGGTTTTGGGCAAAAAAAAAGGCTGATTTTGGCCCTATATTGCAGATATTGAAATGGGCAAGGCCTCCACCTGGAGGGGGTGAATGATGATGAAGCGCTGGGTGGGGCTCCCGGCGGAACAGCTGGGTGGGGGAATTTTTGGGATGACTGGACAGTCGATGAGGCGCCGGCGCTGAAGGGCGTCACAGTCGGCGCTGCGATTTTATAACTTAAGGTTCGAATCCCTCTGGGAACAATTGTCAGATCGCTCTGCTGATGGCAGCGATCGCTCCACTGATGGCAGCGATCGGCTGCCGATCGCTGCGATCGGCGGCGAGCGATCCAGAAATGATGCTCGAATCAGGAATCGAACCTACGCCAGGCTCAATACCACCATCAAAACTACAGCAAAACTGTCAACCACCTGTTGACTTTGCTTGTAGCTATGTGCAAAAATTTAAGTGTAAAACTTCATGTAACTTGTAACGACATAATTTAAGTTAACCTTACACAACCAAATTAAATTTAAACCTTCATTTAACCAATACTTCATAATAATAGGTGCCAAAATGATACTCAAGATCTTATTATTTGCAACCTGTGGTATACTTTCCGTATTGGCCGTTGGGGGTAAGACTGGAGCCAAGGAAGGGTACAAGATCAGTCCAAGTGGTCTTGATGCTCTTCGCCGTGTGCGTAGTACACTTGGAAAGAATACTCCGTACCGTGACACGTACATGGGGACGCAACTTGGAGAGTTTCTGCCTTCCGGCTGTTGTTTGCTTCGACCCGATTGGCCAAATGGGAACATCATGCTGGTGTACGCAATGCAACAGCGAGCTGAAAAGAGACACCAACACCGATAGCTGGTACCACCGTACATTCCGCCTATATGGACTTCAATCCGCTCACTTGCTATTCAGCTTCAACTACGTTTGCCCCAACAAGCAATGCGTAGTGAAGACTTGTGTGGCTCATCGAAGCAAACTCAGCAAGCTCGCGGCTACGTACTTTCCGTACCTCATCCTCGACGAATTTGGGATCAGTTTCGATGTCATGAACTGGTTGCAGGATGCGGTTCTGTCGGGGCAATCATTCCGAGAATTTTGTTTCCAACTTGGTCGCCGCTACGATGAAGATGCCACACGATGCGAAATGCAGTTCAAGGAGTACAAGAAAAGGTTCCTGGCAAACGCAGCGTGCACAATTTCATTCACGGCAGATACCGAAATATTGAAAAGTATGCGGCATGTCCCCTCCGATGACACCCTACGAAGAGCGATGTTCGAACGGTTTTGGAAAGTGGAGCACTTCTACCGCAGCCAAATGGCCATCCTTCCTGCTTGCTGGTTATCGGCTGATCACACCTTCAAAGTTGTGGTGAATGTGGGATACTGGGAACGTGTTCGCACGGGGACGGGCATGCGTTGGAAGTGGAGACCGCAGTATTCCGCCCTCTACATTGCTCTCAACGAGGTGGGTCAAGTTATGACTTGGTGTCTTTGCCGTGACCAGAAGCATGAAACCGCAACACCTTATCTCAAAGACTTGGCGCAAAGAGCGGGAGAAGTCGTAATATTTGTCACCGACGACTGCTGCAAAGATCGTGGATGGATTCAATCCATATTTGGGCCGAATTGCAAAGTTTATCAAGACACGTTTCATCTGGTCCAACGGCTGGCCCGTAGTGTCAACAAGAGGCACCAGTCTGGTTGGTCAGCTGTTGGGAAGCTGCAAAATATATTGCAAGGCCCAGCCACGCGTGATGAGTTGGAAGAATGCTTGGACAATTGGATGAAAATGTTCGAGGAGACGGGCGTCATTACCCTTTTGGTGAAGCGTGCCGTTGCGGCTGCCAAGAGACATATCCGGAAGGGCTGTTTAGACTACCTTGGGACTGGAACACAACCAAATGAAGGACTACACCGCTGGATGCGCAAAGCACTATGGAGAGGTAGACAAGGAATTGCCAATTGGTGCGAGTTTTGTTGTTTTCCATGTCTCTTCATAGGTGCCTTATTCATCTTATGCATAGATTCAAGTCTTCCAATCAACTTGGAGGTGTCCCCTCCACGTTAGGGTAGGGTTAGGGCTAGGGTTAGGGCTAGGGTTAGGGCTAGGGTTAGGGTTGACGTACTATTTTTTGGCATTTGTCATTGGGGCGGGTTCATTCTTGGTGTTTTGGGGTGGCTACATGGTTACATCTACTCACTAGTCACTCTGTACCTCTTCATACAAGTCTTGCAATCAACTTGGAGGTGTCCCCTCCAGGTTAGGGTAGGGTTAGGGCTAGGGTTGGGGCTAGGGTTAGGGTTGTCAAACCATTTTTCGCCATTTTTCATTGGGTCGGGTGCATTCTTGGTGTTTTGGGGTGGCTACATGGTTACATCTACTCATCTGTCACTCTGTACCTCTGCATGCATGTCTTGCAATGAAAACCAAGGTGATTTGGTCTTTGTACGTTGGACAGGGGCGAATCTGTGCATTCGCCTCGGTCGCTTTTTTTAAAATTTTTTCTCTGTGAGGCGCAAGCCCTATAAAATTCAAATGTGCGACTGTCAGCAGCCTGATTGGTCGAGCGGTCAGCACAGTAGCTTGCGATGGGAGAGAGTGTAGGTTTGATCCTTGCCGGCGACTGCTCGTTTTGCGGCGGCGGCGCTTCCTTGGCACAGTCGCCGGCGATGGGAGAGAGCGGTGGTTCGAACCCTGCTGGCGGCTTATTGTTTTGCGGCGGCGGCGCGCGCGCTGTCAGCGCCCTTATTCCGGCGCCGCGGCGCCTTAAGTCGCCCTAAGGCGCCTTAAGGCGACGCAATGATTTCGTAGGTCGCCTTAGGGCGACGGCCCCCCCCAGGTGGAGGTAATGCCTTGAAATGGAGGTCCGGCACTTGCGACGCCCGACACGTCGCCATCACTCACAACCCCAGGTGAGAACTCCTCTTCAGTGCCCTCTGGGATGATTGCCGCTCGCGTAAATACCGGTATATACGAGCGGTATATACCGATATACCAGTATATACCGCAGTATATACCGCGGTATATACCAGCCGCCGCAGCAGTATATACCACAGTATATACCATCGCCGCCGCAGTATATACCACAGTATATACCATCGCTGCGGTATATACCAGCGCTGACAAATTCGAATTTTGAATTTCTAGACCAATTTGAATTTCATTTTTCATTTTTTTTCTTTTTTCTGTCACAGCTCGGAATGAATATTCGCCTACTGATTTTGCTACTTGTGTGTTCCTTATGTTTGGGCACACACTCCAATCCCAAACGCTTTGATTGGAAATGCTCCGATGTTGTCCGCGAAATGCATGGACGCACCATTGGCGAGATTGGTGTGCTAATTACCAATCGACCTCATGGTGCACCTGCCTATTACGTATGGCACCCGGAGCAAATGTATAATTGGAGGCCCGTATGTCCTGATTGCCGTGGCCCTGCAAAAAAACACGGGTGGTCAAAGCATGTGGTTTGCATGGCAAGCGAAAACTGCGCTTTGCTTCACCCTCGCTATAGCTGTCCTACATGCAGCACATCGGCATCTACCAAGACATTTACTGTATGTAACATCCGGGATCAATGGCCTCAAGAGGTGGTGGATGGGTTTCCATTCATCCTAACACCCAATAGTGGCGTAGATGTCACTTTATTTAGTATGGTTCTGGAAGGCCTAGTGCGCCAGGAACAAATTTGCTCATTGACATGTTGTATCGATACTTCGAATCGAACAACGGATTTTGGGACAGTTGCCTCGCGCAAATCGGTGCGGCAAAATTGTCACAAGAAATCCATGGAGTGCTGCAGAAGGTAACCTGCTTGAGAGCATTCGCGAACAGGTAGGTCGCAACAAGTTTGCGGCGATACAAAAGACATGGAATGAGGTTGTGGCCACAGGGAAATACAATGGTGAGGATTGTGTAGGCATTCGACCGAGAGGGTCTTCTCACCTCAAATCCCAAGCCCAATACATGGACAAGCAAGAGAAGGAACAGCATGTACCAAAAGAGAGGCACAGTGCTCGCTTAGCTAAGAAAGCTCGCACCGATCCCGGCCCTGCGGCAACCACGGAAGACTCTCCTTCTCATGAGGCACCTCCATCTCAAGTAGCTAACCCAGCTGAGGTAGTTGAAGCCTCTCTGACCTATGAGCCTAGTGCAATAAACCCTAACGGTGACCACAATCCTCCGGTTTCTCAGCCTCAAGTGAATGCAATATGGCACCCTGCCATCTTACCCTCCATGAATGTTGATCCTTTGCCATTTCAACCCTTTGACCAACAACCTTTCCAACCCTTTGACCAACAGCCATTGCCACTTGACCCCGGGCCCACTTTCCAATTCATGTTCCAACCTCCCGAGAATGACTATTGGCCCCTGTAATCCAAAGGAGATTAACCTAAATGACTACATGTTTGCATGTTGAGTACTTTGTTACATGGTGTACTATGTCGCATTGGAGAACGAATTTGCTCATTGCACATGCTTAGGGTTTTGGAGGTTTCACTTGAGTGGCAACCAAGCCATTTATTCTATGGTTGCCGTGGAAGAGAGGGACAACTTGAAATCCTATGTTGAGATCCTCAAATCGAGAAATTTGAAAAATCGGATTTTGAAATCCTATGTCTACATCCATGATTGGACAAATTTGAAAAAATCCGAATTTTAATGATGGTAGGATTACATTTAGGGCGCCGAAGGCGCCCGAAGAAAAATTTTAAGAATTTTGACATGGATCCCTTCATTCCTAATCCAATCGCTCCCCTTCCTTAGTCATACATGAGCCGCCCTTTCACTTGAGTGTCTTCTCCATCCCTCTTCACTTGAGTGTTTTTTTGAGCTCCAATCCTTCACTTGAGTGGCAACCATACCTGCCCTCTTCTAGCAATCAGTGCCCTCTTCTAGCAAGCCGTTCACTGTGGTAGGGAAGTACTTCGAAGTACTTTACCGCGTGACTGCCTAGGATTCACCCCATTATCAGAGGGAACAGGGTTAGGGTTACTGACCATAACTCGCCAACCCTGTCACAATGAATATTGTCTGCAGATCCTAAAAACAGCCTGATTCCAGGAGGGTTAACTCGCCGCCGGGAACCCAGCACTGTTCTGCGGCACTTCGAAGTACTTTCCTACCATGGATAATCCCCTACCACAGTGAACTCAGTGCCACTCTTCTCCGCCGGCGGTAATCCTGTGTACTCTTTACGAAGCCAAGGTCGGCGGTTGCTGTCCTGTAGCATCGATCTGGGTATAAATCCTTCTGGTACAAGAAATATGGAGAATTGTCAAGCTTATACCACAGAAATGGTTATTTCAGTATTTGAAGATCCTACCAACCCAAATTTTTCCGGTCTCTGGGACTATTTTATCACACTACGTGATTGGTGGCCGCAATTGAACTTTTTGGAGTCTGGACGGAAGACTGGTATTTTAACCAATGCTCTACAGACTTGGAATTCGACTTTACGGACAAACAAATTGGCTCAATTGGTTTATTCCCATACTCGGGTAGCTATGGTGCACGCTACTACTGCGCCATATGAAGAGGCTTTTCTTTATGCCTTGGCTACGGTTTGGGATGTTGACTCGGTGTTCACGTTGCAGGATAACATAGCGTTGTGTTTGTGCGTGCTTGCACCGTGCCACTTCCTCCCCTAGTCACCTGCAAGACAGGCTCCTGGTGAGTATGCGTTCTTGGCCGCCACCGTTGAGTTTCTTTGTGTGGTTGTCCCTCACACTCATAGGTAGCATCCACCAAAATTTTGGCCGAATACGAAGCACCACGACGGAGCTGTGATTTTTGCCCATTTCGCGCGTGCTTGCTGCTTGCTTGTTTGCTGCTTGCTGCTTGCTGCTTGCTAAACCTGTTAGGTCCACCCTAGACACTAAAGAGGGTTATAAAACCATGACTGGTTCCACCAGCTCGGTGACCCTAACCCTATCCCTAACCGAAGGCCTTGCAAATGTCAAGCAACGACGCCGAATACATTCCTTGGGCAACGGTTGGCGCGGGGTCGTGATGCGCGTATTGCGATTTCGGTCCATCAACCACTTTCCCTTGCTTGGTTACAGTAGACCTCATCGGAGGCTCCAACTCCACGCTTTCCTCCGTGTCTCCCATCTTTTAGATTGAAATAAGAATGCAATTGTGATGTTCTGAAAGCACAATGGTATGCAAGTTGTCATCGTCTGGACTTTAAAATGAAACATGGCTCGCTCAATCGTCTTCGATTCAAAGTGTAGTGGTTGCATTGGTTGCGTAGTTGTATTAGGGGCACGGGGTATTTTTCCACAGGCTTTTTTGCAAACCGTGCCGGATGGCTTTGCGGCGACACTTGGCTACCTTGAACAATTCCCGGCCGAAGTCACGAAGAAAATGGTAGTGCTGTCATGCCCATCCCGTCAAGTAAGTGTCAGGGGTGCTTGTCTGCTTCCTCTCTCACTTCAGGTAGCTTCGGGACCTCAGACGCGCTTTGCAAGCGGTTGTGCAAGAGTTTGAGCTTCCGGAGAATTCAAGGCGACATAGGCTTCACAAAAGTTGAACAGCGTCTTGGAACCTTGCGCCGGGGAAGTAGGACATGGGGAGCTCCCATTGGGAGAAGACGAGAGCCGAGATCCCTTTGGGGGTCTCGGGGCCCTTTAGGGTTGTGGGTTGTGGTCCCTTGATGGGAACATCTTCGGGCTTGTGGTCCCTTTATGGACACATCTCCGCCCTACCTACGCCAGTAATGAAGAATGGGACGCCTCGCCATCCCTCCCCCTTCAATCCATGCCTTTGAACATCGATGCAGCCTTGCACCTTGTATTCCTAGGCGCGAGATACCTTGCGAGCCGAGCAACGCAAGCGGCTTCCATGCGGGGCCGAGGAATACATTCCAGTATGTGGCTTGTATTTGCCCACGGACCTTGTGCGTTGTTCCCGAAAAGTTCTTCAACAGCATCGCGAGGGATTAGCGGGTCAATACCGCCAACGGTAACGGCACAACGGTTTCAAATAATAGGTGTGGGACCCCACCTTGCTACCTCACGACTTTCATACCTCACGACAGCTCAAGACCGGCCCCGAAGTGACGCAGCGGCGTCATGGCAAAGCCATGGACCACAGTGACCATACACGACAATCCGTGAAGACAATAATACATGGTGCAACGACCATTTGCGAAATAGCCAAATGCATGAAAATCTATAAAAAATATATGTAGGCGCGTGCCGTGGGCTGTTCAATAAAGGAACAACAAATATCATTCATAGCTTTGGCAATCCCTAATTGCGGACTTATGACTCAATGACTCAATGACCGGCTTTGCAAATGTCATTCCACAACCGAGGACTGCCCACAACGCCCTTTACTTCGAGAATTCCATCCCCCGGATCCGGCGTGTGTGTTTATATGTTGCAACAAGCTGTTTTGTATTTATTTCTCAGAAATTGCAAGCACTAGGGCTCGCCGTTGATGGGTTGCACTTGCAATCCACGTTGAATTGTTTGTCTTATATCTATAGGTGTGTCGGTGTGCTAGATTAGACCTCAGGGGGGCTGAATTCAAGGGTCTGTGTGTGGTTTGTGATCCCGGGTGGATGCCATGCAAACGCGCTTCACGTGGTAGAGTGAGTCTTTTCCCCTTGACTTTGCTTCGCACAATGGAGGGACACACATACCAAAATTTTATGGATGCGGTTGATCCGAAGCGAAGTTCCATTTTTTTTTGGTTGTTGACGGTTGGTCGGAGTGATTTCAAGCTTTTTGCTCATTGCTTTGGGTTGTTTATTTTGGGGGATGTCGCCATTTCAAGTTTGGGTTACGGGGCGTATCTCACTTACCGGGTGGATATGGGAAATTTCCATGTCCGACGTTGAGTGGGACACCCCTAACTGCCATAACGGTTTTCGGCAGTGGCGGTGAGGGCTGTGACACACCCATGAGCTTACCGCTTCCTCCCGAGAAGCGAAAGGGATGTGACAAGGTGACTCCGGGTGCAAGTTCCTTTGGGTGGCAGCTGGTGGCACCTAGTGGCACACCATGATGTGGGTTGCCCCCGCTCCCTTCCCTCACCAAAAAACCGGCCGTGCTAACCCCAAACCCCCCCCCTCTACGAAGAGTCCGCTGCTAAGCGCACTTGAATTGGGTCTGACTCCCAAACCCCCAAAGCCCCCCTCTAATTGTTTTTTGCAGACAACAAATTGAAGGGGCCGAGGAGCGAGGATTCGCTGTAAAGCTGTTTCGACAAAGAAAGCCGCCCATTGAGTTAATGCATGTTGAACCCTTCAACTCCCCTTCCATTGTCCATTCACAATACATTTGCATCAATTTGATCAAATTGCATGACCCCGGCAAGGGCTTTTCCTCAGGGTTGGGATGTTGTGATATAGGGCGGCTTTGAAGTCACAACCATCGATGAAGGACCTTGGGAAGCGGCTCAGAAAGCACTGTCCTCAAGCAACCGATGACATGTTGCACCTCCTCGCAAGTTTGTGGGAGAAGGAGGTCTTTGTATTGTTGCGAAGGGCCAATGACATGCGGCTGGAGGTGGGGTGGAGGTAGGCGCGGAGCATTTGTTATTGTTTATGAATTGAGGACAATTGTGCCATTCTCTTTCGCGCAAAATAATTTTCCCCATTGGCATGGGACAAACAATGTACACCATTTTCTTCCCGCAAGCTCATACCACAACGTCCACCCGGAAGTACCAACCAGTATATTTATGGAGCCTTTGTGGCAAACCCACCTTCTGCCACGGTTTGCGTGCTCTAGAGTGAACCTGTTCTTGAAGCTTTTGGCGCCTTTGTCAGACAATGTGAATCTTTCGCAGGTTCCATCCACGACGTCTGCCTGCCAACCGGATATGTACCAGACCTTTGTTGGTCTTTGTTGTTCTTCCGCTGCCTCTTCCGGAGATGCCATGGGATGTCGAGGCATCGGCCTCCACATTTGTTTCACTGCAGGGCATGGGCAGCCGACCGGAAATGCCCGTCAAAGTCAATGAATTAGTGGATATTCAGTGGCGTCTCTCCGTGCCACGTATGTGCCATGTTCTGTGCGTGTGGCTGTTTCGATGCGATCAAGAGTAGGCGCATGCAGGGACACATATGCACAGGGCGGGATTGAACCACCATTCAGTGATTGGCCTCTCCAATTTCTGCCGCATTTTCTCCCCATCTTCTCCATAGCTGCACCCCACCTCCTCCCAAACAGCAGATGCACCACCCCACTCACGCCACGCCACCTGTGTGCTCTGCATGGGCTCAGTCAAGCGCCCGTATGCCCCTATGCACCAATGTCGCTCAGCAACGGCAGGCCGTTGCCGTCTGACCCTTTATCCCTGGGCGGCTTGGGCCAGTATTTTCCTGTCCCGCTGGAGGTTCCAGTGATGACGGTGCACACCGTTTTAGGCGAGCAGCACCAGGCTGGAATGGAGAAACGGCGGGCATTTCGCAGGAGCAACCCTGGCATCGAGTCGTGCTATTAGGGACTAGGTGGTGATCAGTTGGCTCGGAGGTGGGGTGGGTTTGGAATTGGAGGAGCAGCTGGAGGCAGCAGGTGGAGGCGTACTTGGGGGGCTGGGAGGGGGAGACTGACCACCCCTGCGTATGCAAGTGTTCTATGGCTGCTCTGCGCCTCCATTCGTGCATACCGCCATTGAGGGCATGCATGCTTGCGGCAGGGGATATTGCACCCCCAAAAAGCGCAAAAATCTATGCCTGTCTGCGCCTGGACACATGCACAGGCGCGTGCGAGGGTGTGCCACCAACATTGCCATTAGGTGCCCCCACACATACTGCATTTGGGTGGGCCACCACGCATACAGCCACGTAAGATGAGAGCTGTTAGGGATGTCACTGCGCACCAGTAGCAGGGGGAGTGTGGTGGTTGCTTGTGGGAGTTGCTTTGCGGTCTGGGCACCAGAGACATCAAAAAATACGATATTTCACTGATATCTTGGTCCAAATCAGAGGAGCGTGGACGTGTGTTTGCTCATCAATTGCCGGCAGACAGGGAGTGAGAGGCTGGTTTGGCCCTCCCCAGTGAACCATTTTCTGTGCCAACATGTCCGGCTTTCCCACTCATTTCTTTGTCCTCATTGCGACACTGCAAAGCGCGAGGCCTCACACCACCTAATCCGCAAAGGAGCCTCAAACTCTCACATACCAAACCGTGGCACTCGAAATACGGCACCGCAGCCGTCATGCGTTCGGATGGCAAATGCCCCCCTGCTGTCAGGGCCCTCCTGAGGCTCCTAACCCTAACCTGCATCAAAGCAGTGAGGAACAACGGACTATGCAGCAACGAACCCCCTCAAGAAACGGTCGGGGAATGGTGGATAGAATTCCCCGGTGCGCGCGTGCGGCTGCGTATGTGTACGTGGAAGAGAAAAGCCTTCTATGCAAACCCAAGCGTCATTCTTCGAAGAAAATGCACACCTGTTATACAGTCAGCCATTTATCGGCTTGTTGCATGCATTGGACGCTTGGACCTGGACGTCTTCGTCCCTGATCCAAGCCGCGTATAAGTGACCGCCCTGTCCCCGATTCAAACCTTGTCTGCCTCTGCCAGTGACCAGTGACCTCGATTTTTATGCGCATTTGGAGACTTTGGTTTAATGCGCAGGGGAGGGAGGACGGCGCCGACCTCTTGTTTGATTTTTGTGCTCGGAGGCGGTCTGTAGGCGATCAATGTGTTTGGATTTGAGGCGGAGGTGCCGCTTTGCACGTTGTCCGTTGTGTTGCCTTCAGTGGCAGGCTCTCCATCCCAGACGGTATTTCTCAACAAACCATTGGTGACTCTGAGCCTTACGACACGAGACCGGTCCGCAGGAGGGGCGCTGAAGGTGACAACCATGGATCTCTCATACGCCTCTTTCTTGGTATGTGCGCAATGTCGAAGGAAGTATCACTGCCCTCCACTGCCTCGCACTCCTCTGCCCTCCCGTTCTTCACTGCCCTGCGCTGCCATGCGCTGCCCTTCGGTGCTTTACACTACCATGCCCTCCACTGCCGTGCACTCCGTACTGTTCTTCTGCCCTCCTGCACTTCGCTTCTCTCCTGCCCCGCACTGCGTTGCACTTCCCTGCCCTCCCCTTCTCCCCTCCCTGCCCTCCAGTGCCGTGCACTCCCCTGCCCTCCACGGCCGTGCCCTCCCCTGCCTCCCGTTCCCGTTCACGTTATCGTCATTGTGGACACGATCGGACCCCTATTTCTTTCATGCCCAGCTGTCGCCCATGGCAACGCACTGCGATACCTTGCACAGATCACGTGCGCTTTGGTCAATTGTGTTCTCTTTCCCTTTGTGTTGCATCTGCGATCGTGGCAGCTGCTCCTCTTCCTCTGTTTCTGCGCCTTTCCTTGGCTCACCTCCACGTACTTGGACCACCAACGAGCCTTTGAGCGCATCTTTGACGCATATGGGTAGGTGTCTCCATGTTCCCGTGGGGCCCTGTCGACAGACAGGAAGCAGATCTCTGGCGGGGCTTTCTCCCAACTGAAACCTGCCCTCCACTGCCTTGCACTCCTGTGCCCTCCTGAATTTTTGCTGCCCTGCATTTGTATGCACTCTGCTGCCATCGTAGTCTCCCATGCTCTCCACGGCTTTGCACTCACCTGCCCGCCGGGTCCCTGCGAAAGAGGGCCTGTGAGAATCCGTAGAGGGTAGGGAAGAATGGGACCACTCTTGTCTCAGGAGGAGGAAGGGTAATCGGTGACTCAACTGGTCTGCCACGGGTCGGCATTGTGGCCGGGCCCTTCGCCAGTCCCCCATCCTTCTCCTTATCTTCCTCCTTGCACTCCTTGCCCCCCCCGCCAACAGACCGAAGAGGGTATTCTGCTCAGGCTTTGGAAAGCCCTCCTGTGTCGTGCCGCCCATCAAGGCCCAGGATGCCTTTCCGCAGCAGGTCGCCATCGCCGCTGGGTGGCGAGGGCAGCCACAGGCAATGACAAGATAAGGCACAGACAGTGACAATACGGCAAGAGGCAAAAAGCAAGGCAAGAAAGGGCGCAAACCTCGCGAGACGTTCGGCTGGCACTGCGACCCGCAGGGCAGCAGCGTCAGTCTGCCCCCCCGCCCCGGTGACAAAGTCGGCCCAAACGTCAACCACGGGTGCTGGGTATGGGCTGAAATCCCCTGTTGGGGGCCAGAACACCGACCCAGAGCAGGCCATTGCTGAGTGGCAATAAACCCCAGGGGGGTGGGGTTGGCGTCTTTCTAGCACTGTAGCCCTACCATGCCCTTGCGCTCCCCGGCCGTGGGCTAACCCTCTCGCTGCCCTCCGCTGTCTTGCATTCCCCTGCCCTGCATGGACTTGCATTCCCCTGCTCTCCCACTTCTGCCCTCCTATTCTCCCCTGCCCTCGACTGCCTTGCCCAGACAGGGGAGGGCACTCCTGTGTCTTTTTAGGCATAGTGGGCAGACCCACAGCGGGCAAAGCAACAAACTCGCTGCTCCACTGCGAGGTACTTCGAAAGACAGCTGGCTGTTCCATTTTTCATTTGTCTTTCTCGGCATTCGTCCGGCTGGGTCCATCTCCTTGATTACCCCCCTCCCCCTACCTGCTCAGCCCATGAGAGCACCCGATATCGACAAGGGGTGCTGCCCATTCCCCTGGCACTGCACTTCTGACCATGGAAAGGACAAACTTTCACGTGGGTCTGTGAGATGGCAGTGATGAAGGACCTCCTTCCCACAGTGATACGTGTCATTGAGATCTTCTGCTCTGACTGCATTTTTCCGTGTTGCCTACACCTTTGTTGCACCCCCTCTGTTTCTGTTTTCGACTCTTTTCTTGTGCGTTGATTTTCTGTTTCTTTTTTGTTGTATTCGTTGAATCAGAATATTCAAAACCAAACCTGCAGCCAATGTAGCACAAAATTGTTCGTAGTGGTGACCACAGTGGATAAGTCTAGAAGAGGACACAGAGCTCCCTAGTTGAAATACTGACATTTGCAAGACCAAGTGTGGACTAAAAGCTGTATCTCTTGACACAGAGCTGCTGTGATCTATTGGGAGTTGTTCACTGTGGGTGGGTGAGTGGATCGACTGGATTTGGCCAGGGCCTAACCCCCCCCCCGCCCTAGGTCCTTCAGCAATTTCCTGACCCAGAGAGGTCTGAGCAGTGCCATCCTGTGGGGTCCGCCTTCGGAAGATGCCCAAGGACAGTGACACAAGAGCAAAATAAAAAAACTTGTGCCATGTTGCAACACGACGAATCAACTTGTGAACCCTTTGCCCACTGACTGACAGGCTGTGCGCGCGTCAACTAGTTATCACTGACTGGTCATGAGCGCGTGCCCCCGATTTTCCTGGCTCCAATTTTCACAAACAAGAGATCAACTGAAGTGAAATAGGCTTATACCTTAACAAACCTGGCACAACAGATAGAAGTAAAAACAAGGGGGCATGGGCGTGCAGCCACCACAATCTTCAGCTCGCCTGGCATAATAGTACAGTATTCTGTGTTTCTGCCTTCCACAGCAGCAGTAATACCATGTTACCTGCCGTGTTTTGCTGATGCCTGCAGCAGTGCACCTCTGCCCTTCCATCTCCGCTGCCCTCCATTGGCATGCACTCTGCGGCGCTCCAATCCTAACCTGCACTGCACTTCACACCTCTGCCCTCCCCTGGATTTGGGTATTTTTTTTCTGACCCGTGGGGTCATGCTTCGGCGCATGGATTTTCACAGTCATATTTCAGCTTGGTTGGTGACGACGGTCATCTTAGGGAATGCTGCGGTTGCAACACGCCATATGACGTTTGCAGCCGCCTCCTACCTCTCCACTATGCAATCTGTGTACAATAGCGCCGACCCGAGGCCTCCATGCGTTCGCATGCTTTTCCGTGCAGGAGCTGACGCAGTCCATGAGTGACCTCAACACTGCCATGCAGGCCTTGGAATCAAGGCAAGGGAATCCCAGCAGCCCTGCATCGTGATAGTGCTGAGAGAGGATGTCATCTCCCGCTGTGTGACAGCCACTATGAAACACCTTGTCACAAGGCTGTCTCCGTCAATCTCAGTCCCTACCGTCCCAAAGTACACTGGTACCTGGTCTTCTTGGCTTTCAAAGGCATTGGGCAGGGGTTTGGAAGTCAAGGCAAGGCACATGTTCACGGTTCCGGTGCATGTTTGATTTTGGTTCAGCTGCAGAGAGGTGCACACTCGCGTCTGAGGCTGTACTCCCCTGCTGAGGGCGGCAGCAGTCCGGCGGCAGGGCGGCGTGGGTCGGGCCATAAGCCACAGATGTATCGGGCCACGGCCGAGGATTCAGGCATGCGCCATCAGCGCGCGTCGTTGCATTGCCGTGTCAACAATTGCATGCCCAGTCCGGATGCACTCACGCGCAAGGCAGTCCAGACGGATACGTCTTCCACAATGGAGAACTCCACGCAACCTCGCCCCTTGAACATGAAATGGGTGCTGAGCCATCTGGTGTACAGGGGGTGGGACGCGGCACCTTGTGTCCAGGGGGTAAGGTGCGAAGGGTGGAGGAATAATTCCCTTTCTTTTGGTGTCAGGAAAGCATCGTCGTAGTAGAGTGGTCGTACACCAGGCCCTGTGGCCTAGAGGGACCTGGTTCGAGTTAGGGGGATGCATGGTGGAGGGCTCATATTATGCAACTCAGTTTGGAGATCAGTGCTTCAGTCTTATGTGGTCCATGTCGCGGGTCAAGCCTCGGTGTCTTGGCTCCATAGACGCCTTTGGTGCTTGTGGTTGCAGGGAGTCTCACCTGCGGGCAGTTGTGGACCCTGTATTTTCTGTCCTAGTATTTCATCCACACCACCATCCTGAATTGCCAAGAGATGCACAACTCTGTCCGCTGTCTATACAGTACACTCAGCTCATTCCACAAGATTCCACGAATGGGGATGGGATTCCCCCCCCCCCCACACACAGCCCCTGCTGAAATGACAATTTGTTGCCTCGCGGTTTGTTCGGAGCTTCCCCGCCACTTTCGACGGGGTTTGCAAGCTGATTGGGCGTGGCTGTGGCATGACACACGAGTAAGTGCCTGCGCTGGAATGCATTGCGTGCCACGTTCAGCGGTGAGATGGGGGGAGGAGGGGCTTGGGTCACACATCAGCATACCCGCAGAATGTTAAGATGGAGAATTAGACAAAGGGGGCGGGTCACCAGTTGCTGATCTGAAAAAATTTACCCTGCATTGAGAGGGAGAGTCCAAATTTCTTAGGCTATGTTGCAGTTGATCAGTCCAAGTCACCGACTTTACCAACCCCCCCCCTCCCCTGCCCCATTCCCCTACACCCATTATCCTTCACATTCTGTCACTTTACATTCTGTATCCCCTGTAATTACCTTTATAGGTTATCTGCCCCCCCCCCCCCCCCCACATACACACTCATTTGCGCCTGAATGCTGCACACATCCAGCGTTTGCCATTCCTTCAATTATCTTCAAAATCTCGTTGATCCCCCCTCCCGTTTCGTTTTCTATGGTTTGGCACGGCATGGGTGCGGTGCTAACAGGATGCTTTTGACCTTACTTTTTCTGACATTTCTGACATTTTTCTGATTTTTTTTTGCGGAAGGATGTTTGCAGCGGGGTGGGTGGGTTCAAGGCTGCAGTCTGAGCCCGCAACCCATATAACCCTGAAGTGTATAACCCCAACCTCAAATTTGTTTGACAATGGCAATGTTGTATTTCACCTTTTTGTCCATCTTGCGCACAGTGTGCTACAGGGTGTGCCAAAAATGAGAGGTGGCAGCAGTTCAAAATGCAAAAGAATTTGGCAACCGATAGTTGAAGTATTTGTGTCGTAGCCATTAAAACGAGAAATCACTTTGAAGAGGATCATTGGATCAAGTGTAGGCATCAGCGCCGTATCCCCCCCCCCCACCCGATTTGGGGGGTATTCGTGCAGCATACTACAATGCATGAAATTGGATGCTTCACCTTTTGCAAAATCATTTTTTGGGACATGAAATGATACCCTAATGAATCTTCTGATCTTGACCCCTCAGCCCCCCATGAGCTGGGTCCTTTTTTTTTTCCTTCAGGGGAGGGGTGTCCAAAATAAAAAAAATCACTTGCAGGGGTTGTTAGATCACATATTTGCGTGTTTGGGTTTATTCGTGTGCCATGTCCCAAGGGGTTGGATTACTAGTTTCAATTTTTATACACCTTTATTCCGTAAAAAACAAGTATCCCCAAATCACTTTTGGTTGCCCCGCCCCCCCCCCCCCCCCGAGACCCTGCCGCCCACCATTTAGAAACCATTTTTTAGAGGCAGCACGGGGGGGGTGTCTGAAAAAAAAACAGGGGTCGATAGGTTCCAAGTCCATTGGAACCGAACGCAAGCAAGAATTTTTGGTATTGGCATGGAAAAAGGAGGGGAACGGCAAGTCATTGGTTCGGAAAACCGGGGAATTCCAACGCTTTTTGCCGTTTTCTCATATTTGTAACAGATTCTTCACGGTTCACAACATTTCCGATTTGCGCTCGTTATAGGACAACATCCGATAAGTTTGGAAACTGGACCTCACTTTTTGGCCCATTGTTAGTATTGGCACATTTTTGGCGCCTTGAAGTTGGTTTCTGCCCTCAAAGTCACAATCCAATAACTTTCTTAAAATAGGTGTTAGTTTGTGTTCCAAAATCCACTATGCTTGGTTGGACTTGCACTGCCACAAACTAGGTAGGGAAAGAAGTGGTGCAGAATAAAGATCACATCCAATACCCAAACTCCCGCATCCAAGGCTACGCAATCCGAAAGGGGGCTGTCCGGTAGGAGTAGAACACATGGTTGAAGGGTTTGTTACCCGCAAAAGGGCCGAACACACATGTGGCTTGGGTATGGCATTGGGATACATGTTCATTATGTTGCTCTTTTGTGTCATTATAGACGTGACGAAGTGCGATTAGACATGACAAGTAAGGGAAAAAATAGTTTATTATCATCAAGAATCACAAAAATAGTGAACTGTTTGAGATAGTTAGCAACTCTACAAGTTTGATCTTCGGAGAGCCATTGCTAAGTTTGCTATTTGAATCTACACTAGCAATGTTCATATGCCCAATACGATTACGCATAAACCATAGGCACCAAAATCTAATGAAAACTCAATGGAAAATTAATAAGCTATTTAATAACGCAAGCGGTCCAACGTAGGAATGCTATCACAAAAAACTTTTATAAACCCAAAAAGGCGACAAGGCACGAGGGTTCGAACCAAAACCCGAACCGCCAATAGCTTTCAAGAGCTGATGATGCCGCATAAACAGCTTTTTGCGGTAGTTTAACTTTAGAATTGTTCTCCGACTGATTTTTCATTCCTCAGTCTTGAGCAATCAATGTTGTAGTCAAAACTACATTAGAAAATGATGCTCGATATTTTAGGCCCATCAGCATCACATTTTGACTTTTTTCGGCTGCTTTGGGCAGTTTTGCTACATTTCTGAGGTCTTTTTCAAAGATTGTTTTATAGGTTTTGAAGTCAAGGTAATTTCGTTACAAGTGCTGGGTAGAACGGTACAGAAAATGGCGTCTTGTAAACATGAACCCCGATATAGAGGTGAATAGAAAGAAGCCGTTGGGCACAGTCACCTGATGTACTTTGATGCTCACTCTGATGCCCGTTCTTGGTGTTTTGAATCTTGTTTCATCATTCTTTTTTTCTTTGATCTACAATAGATTTACGCGTATTTTGGATTTTTGTGAGTATACTTAATCCTTTTTCGTAGAATTTCGTCACACTACCCGCGGCATAACTCATGATACATGTAATTTTGCAAAGATGGCGTTTTTCTTGCCCAAAAAGCATAGGAAATGCTCAGCACCAAAAACGCCGAAGAACATTTTTCTTTCGGTTTTCTTTTGAAACACCTTCAACTTTAGTATTACTATTGTTTGGTGCAATCTCTCCCACCTTTTTAAATAGGACAATAGGGGTGGATTGTGATGTGGTACTGTGGGTCTTGGTGCAAGTACTCCCTTTTTGGACAAAGCGGAGAACAATTGCTCAATATTTTTGCAGCGTGATTTTAGTTTTGTTACTAATGTGCCCCATGTATGTAGCATGTACGAATAGACAGCAATTGTAACAATTTTTTAACAAAAGTAGGGTAGTTCACCCTGGTTAGCATGTATCTTTTTGTCTGAAATTGCTAAACATGGAAAGTGGAAAGACTACCCACATATCTTGCTTTCGTATCTTTGGTAAAAGAGTTGGGATCTGTGACATGTGAAGAAACAAAAACCTCAACAGCAAAAAAAGATCCAAAAAGCATCCAAACAAGGTGCCGAGAGGTCGGACTTTAGCTTGTAGAGAACAACCCCCTCCGTGTTGTGGTTTGACTTGGGAACAGAAAGATGTCCTTGATTAGTGCCCTATAGATTTTGATGAAATCCTGCAGGCTTTTGATGGTGAAATCCCAAAACCAAAGGAGCAAGTAGAGCAAGAACATGATGTGGATCGAATCAATGAATAGTTTGAAATCCAGTGTAACACAGAAGGGCTGCAGATAGACAAAGCAGGTGGAAATACAAAGATTCAATCACAAATGGATAGTACAAAAGATTTTATGTGAAAACTGGCCTGACTCTAGCCTCCAAGTTAGCATCAAGCACTTCATGTGCACTCTTTTGGATGAAATAGAGCTTGTTAGGAATGTGGGGCATAGGAGTTAGGCCAGAGACAGATTATGACTTGGCCAAGCAACTGAATTCAGAAACAGTTAAAAAGTAGAACCACAATAAGTGGTAGAAACAATTGAGTATAGGGGTCTTGGGGTGGGAGACCACTAGGCTTAACCTCCAAGGCCTAAAGCATGAAATGCCTATTTTATTTCGGTATATGCTCCATGAAGGAAGATACCTCCGCTCAGTTGAGTGGTAGGGGTGAACTTCATGGGGGGCTAGGGTTATAACCCTAGTTACTTTGGGAAAGTATACTAAAAGCTTCAAAAGAGAGATAAAAACACTCAAGTAAGTCTTAGCATCAACAAAAGGGTTTTAATGGGGGGCTTGGCCTGGGTCAAGCCCTCTAAGAAAGACACGGTAGTGACTTTTTCTTACTCTCCCCTGGAGTACTAGATAGCTAAGCTAGTAGGACCAAGGAAAAAGGCTCAAATATTCCCAAAATTACCTCAGAAAATGCATTAAACCTACCAAAAACATTCTCATCAGTTCATAGAAGCCTATCACACTGTAGGTACCCTTGAAAAACAGTATAATGTACCGTGAATGAGGTCTATTCGATGGGGCATTCCTCAAAAGTTGCCAGCGTGCGACGAAAACTTTTGGTAACAATTTGGGGGTAGTGGGGTTTGAACCTAGGACTCCCTCCCTAGAGCACATATGCTTGCCCACTAGGGTACAGTCGAACGCTCTAATGCGGATGGCTATCGCTGCATAAACAGCACTTTAGTAAACGTCCTGACCAAGGGCCAGGGCGGAGCAATACTCCCAATGGAGGACACAAATCTCCAGGAGCTGAAAAAAATAGAAAATGAAACCAAGAGGGAGTGAATCCTGTGGTTTAGCGAAAGGTGTAGCGATTTAAGAAGTCAAATCGCTAAAAATTGACGAAATCACGCGAGAAATCGTCATTTTTACACCAAAACTTAAAGTCGCAGACAAGCGCAACAGAAGCGGACTTCAAAAACAGGGTTGCGCAAGCGTAAACGGCTCTTGAAAAAGAAGGTATGAGCTGTAGTTTTTAAAGTTGCATCAGAATTTTTATAAACTTTAGGGAAAAGTATCCAAAATCAACCCACACCACAGAGCAGGTGGACAACCCACCTCTCAGGTATGCCAGTGTCATTTCACACGCATGCATTGCGTTCGTGTTGGTTGCTTCGTTAAAACGTTAGAGTTGTCAACGCTGTGTTCGTTGGGGATTCGAGTGCTCCTCTCCTTTGCTCTGCACAGGTCAAAACAGGAATGAAAGGTATGTGATGCGAATGGAGCGCGCAGCGCGCACGTAGGGTTAGAATATGCGCTGTGCTCGCGATGCATGTGCCTAATGGAGGCATTCACACGCTGTGGCACTTTCCCTGTACCCCAATTCACCCTTGTTCTCTCTTCACAGGAAAGAAAAGAAAGTGCTTGCTCGTGTTCGTGTTGCCGTAGCGCCAAAGTAGGGTTGCTTAAAACGCTTAGGCTTGTTTTGCGCTGTGCAGTGCGCCACTCTCTCTCCTCTTTCTGCAGGAAACAAGACAAGGAAAGCATGCATGACACACAGTGCATTAATCGCTTAGGGTGGTTTATAATTCGCCGCAGGTTTGTTTAAGCGTGTAGGGTTGTTTTGCGCTCGTATTTTCCTCGGCATTCACATGATGCGTGCTGAGTAAGGTAGGTAAGCCCAGGAGGAGCTCACCTCCTGGTTGAGTCACGCTTTGATTGGTTAAGTTGTGTAAGATGAGGCAAGAAAAGGAGTAATTGGGAACCCTGTGCACATTTGTGCATGAATATGACGCATTAAAGGGTAGGCCACGCGAAGTGCGCACGGTATAACTCTTGTTTAGGTTACCCAGGGGCTCCGTCCTACGTTCTTTAAGAGAACGGGTGGAGTTCCTTAAGCTTGCTTTCTTGTACTGAGGTTCAAGAACAGCGTATTATAGGGCAGCCTGAGAAGCGTATAACACGTGGAGGCTGTCTTGGTTCCTCAGTCTTGAACCTCAGTCATTGGCCTTTGCTTTACAGGTGGGAAGGTAAGGGCGATTGGTGCAGTCCCTCTTGGCAGCGCTAAAAAATGCTGCGCGGATAACAAAAACAAATAACTGCAGCTCAACCAGGAGTGGTGAGTGCAGTCCGACTTCACCGCCATCCACGCTGTGCACGCACGCTGAGCACTCCCTCCCTCCAAGCCTTGAAAGGGAAACGCGTAATGGCGTCCCTGTTAGGCCAAAGCCGCTTAGTAGCGCTGTGTTCTCTTGCTTTCTCACAGGAGGGTCCTCAGGACCCGAGACCTCACTGCCTTCAACTCCCAGTAGAGTGTGTAGGTGTTAGGGTCAGCAAGCCTGGCAGGTGTTGAGTGCAAGTGATGAGTGCTCACTCTGCCTTCGAAGGCTGGTGCTGGCGTTAGTGAGTGTAGTGTAGTGGTGTCTCCTGTCCCACGTGCTTTTCCACGTGGGCAGAGGAGTGCGTTAGCTTTTGGCCTTTAGCAAAAATGGGCGTCTTGTATGCCCTTAGCACACTTGGCCAACCCTCCCCTCTAGTAGGTAGGGCTTTTGCCGTCTTCCCCCAAGGATAGGCGCCAGCACAGAAATTGGGCGCCATAGGAGTGGTAATAGTAACTGACTAGGACCTTCGGTCCGACATCAGCGAAGCCCGGTCTCCGGGAGCCACGCCAGTGAGAGAAGTGAGACACACACAGACATACGTAGCACACTTAGGGGGTATGGTAAACCCTGTAAGGAAGGGTAGAACCCCACGGATTTGGACCAGTCAGGTGTCCTAACTGTGGGCTCGCTTGTCCCCAAGGAGGGAAGGCACACCTTGCCTCATAACACCTTGCTTGTCATTCCCCCCTGGTGTAGTAAGCCACCGTTCTTCGTTGGCTCCCCAAGGTCATTACATCAGGGCAGTCCCCATGCAACACATGGTCAACAAGGCATACACTCGCTGGGTGGCTGCAAACCTGATAACCGGCCACCTGGTCCACGCTGGAAACCATAGGCATGGGACTGCAGGGCACCGACAGGGTCAGTGCAGTGCTCAGTAAGCAGGGGTCTGTGAAAGACCAATGGCCTTCGGCCAGGGAGTGGTTGTCACGGGGGGCATAACGGTCATGTCCTGCGATGCAATGCGGGGCAACTGTGACAACAGCTCTTACACCCATACACAGGCACGTCTGCACAAGAGTGCTCACTGCACCTGTAAGGTTAGAACACAGTCAGTACACTGACACAGGGAAATTAGTTTTTCTTTTTACGCTGGGACAGAGTCTCAGCACGGGTTAGTAGCTGCCCCTCGTTGTTCTCAACGAGGTAGAAGCGGAAGATGGGGTTCATACTCCCATCTGGTTGTATGAAGGCTGACATAGGTTCCCAGGTCGCCTCAGATAACCCATAGCCATCCCACAGGGTTAGGAATTTCAAGCCCTGTTTATACTCGTGGCGAGCAATACCTGCAACCACGTAGTAACCATCGACTGCCATCTCATCGGCAGTCATCTCTTCGAGTTCGTCTGCCTCCTCTGGGCTAGCAGCGTTCTCTAGGTCTATACGCTCGACCTCACTGTCGCTGAGGCGCCACTCATCCCAGGACAAATCGTCAGGAGAGTGATAGTGCCTCAACTGTTTAGGTGCACACAGCAGTTCACCACCTAGACGTGGACTGCACCTGACATGGATCCTGGATCCATCGATCCTGTTGATACGATAGGGTCCAAAATAAGGGTCCTGTAGGCAGTTATGTGGCCAGGAGGGTAGGCGTGAATGGTGAACCAAAACAAGGTCACCAACCTTGAAGCTGGTAGGTCGCCGTAGGCGGTTCCGTCGGCTCAGTTCACGGTCACGAATGTGTCTCAGGTTAGTCCCAGCCTGGTTAGCCATAGACTGCTTGTGTTCCAGCCAATCTCCCACAGGGCTCTTGAAGTCCTCAGGAAAGGGAGTTTTGAAGAACCATGCAGGTCATCCTCCATGGAACAGTTCGGGGGGGGTGAAACCCGTAGAAGAGCTCCGCTGTGAGTTCATGGTCAGCACTGCCCAGGGCACTAGACGTACCCAGTCTTTGGTACGCTCCTGTTTCATCAGGATTCTTAGGTTTTGCTCCACCACACGGTTCTGTCTCTCACAAAGAGGATTAGGTATTTAGGTAGGTAGGTGCACTCGGTCGTGGAGAGGCGCCCCATGGTTCCCCCTGGCGTCGCCCCTGTGACGAACAGGAAGACACTCCGCGCGTGAAGAGGGGAGGCGGCTTACATCCCGCTAGACCTGACTGTTGGCCCCCAACAAAGCGGCCCCGGGCAACACCGGGGGGGCTGATCGCCGCCGGCGTGACGTGCTTGTCTTGCCGGGAGGGTGTGCCCCCGTGCTTGCGCACATCCCCTCCTTTGGACGGAACCCTAGAGGTTCACCGGACTTCCTGGCGTATCCCGTTCCCACGGCATGCATGCACGTTCTTGGTACTAGGGTTCCGAGGCGCTTGGGTGTCGCACGCTCCGCCTCGAGTCCCAAAGCAGCGCAGGCCTTAGGATGCAGCCTTACCCCCGGTCTCCGGATCTCGTTTGGCCGGGTCACCTGCATGGCACGGGCTGCCTCAGTGCCTGGGCTGTGGGCACTGGGTTTTCTACTGTTGTGCGGCGTTTGTGTTTGCGTCCGGGTTGCGGTTGGGTGTGGGTTTTGTTAACCCCGCCAGTCCTGGCTGGGGTCTTGGGTGGGTGTGTTTGGGCACGGTTTGTGGTGTTGTCCCTCTTTTGCCGGCTGTTTGTGGTGTTCGTGTTTGGGCTTAGGTTTCGGCCTGCTTGTGGGACGTGTGTGGTTGTGTGCGCACTCCGCTTGCCCCCCGCCGTTTCCGGTTCCGGTGTGCGGTGTGGGCGTGCGTGCTGGGCCCGGGTCTCGGCTGTGCCCCGCCCTTCTTGGCTGGGTTGTGGGGGTGTGTTATTGGCGCTTTTTTTTTCTTGGTTTGCCTTTGTGGTGTCGGTTGCTGGGTGTCCCTGTCCCGGGCCTTGTGGCCCCTGTCCCCCCATCCCCTTTCTTTCGGGCTGGGCTGCTGGCTCTTTTATTTTTTTTTCTTGGTGTGTGTCTGCATGTTTCGGTGTCCCTTTTCCCGGTGGGCCGCTGTTCCTGGCTTGGTGTTGCCGGTTTTGGCTGGGTGGTCCCCCTGTGCCTCTTTGGGGGTCCTGTCTTCGGTGCCTTCTGGGTTGGGGGTTTGGCCGCCTCTTGTGGTTTTGGCGGGCGGTTTGGTGGCTGTGGGCTGTTTTCGCGCCCCCCCCCCCCTCCCCCCCCTGGTTTTTTTTTTTGGGGGGGGCCTGCCTGTTCCTCCCTCTGCCTTCCTTGGGCTGGCGCACGCACTGGTCCGCATTCAGTGTGGTCTTCCGGGCTGCTGTTGGCGGTTGCGTTCTGTTTGGCCGTGTTCCGGCCCCATGGGCCGGGTGGGCTATGTACACGTTGGGCTCGGCGCCCCTTCCTGCCGGGTTAGATCCTGGCTCTGCTGGCTGGGCGGCTGCGCCAGGCGGCTGCGTGTGGCTCTGGGTTAGGGGGCTGGGGTTGTTCGTATCCTTTCTCCTCTGCGGTGCCGGTTTTAACCTTCTGGGTGGTCCGCCACCATTGTTGCCGGGCGCGGTGGCCCCGTGTGTGGCCTGCGGTGCCGGTGTGTGGTGTGCTGGTGCGGCGCCTTCCGGGGTGTGCAGTGGCTTGCTTCGGTTAGTCCTTCAGGTTAGCGTCAGTCGTGCCGTGTTGTGCCGCTCTGTGCCGCGTCGCGTCGCGTCGTGCTGTGGGGCGTTGCACTGTGGCGCGCTGTGGTGCGGTGTGCCGTGGTCTCGCGTTGTGCCGTGGTGGGTCAGTGGAGGTCAGCCTGGCCTGTGTCGTGGTGCGGAGTGCAGGCCGGAGAATGGCTGGCTGGTGGCTGGGGGGTGCAGTTAGGTGTGGGTGTCTCGCTGGGTCCGTGCTGTGGGGGCCTGGGCGTGCCGCTCGGGCTGGTGGGTCGGGTAGGCGTCTGTGGGGTTGCCCTCCCTGGGGGCCTGTGTCTTGGTCCCGTGTCCTCTGGGGGTCCCGCTCCCTAGCCCCGGTCGCTGTGGCCGTGCCTTCGTCCTCTTCCGGTGCCTGTGAGGTGGCCCTTGTGGCGTCCGGGGTCGTCGCCTGGCCGTGAGGGTGTGGTGGTGCGCCGTGCGGCGGCGTTCCCTGCGGCTTACTCTCTGGGTGTGGCCCGTTCTCCCCGTGTAGGTGTGCCCTCCATCCCCCGTGTGGTTTCCGATGGCTGGTGGGTGTGCGCTGGTGTGATCCGTACGGCGTCGGATGCTTGCTTCGGCGGTGCGTGTTGGGGTGTGCGCCCCCGGGAGTCGTGCGGCATTCGGTGGGGGTGGGGCGGCGCTGGTCCCCCCGTCGTGGTTTGCCCTTCCTGGGTGTGGGTCGTGGCGTTTGCCGTGGTGCCCTTTTCCTCCGTGCCTCGGTCCCCGCTCCTGCCCCTTCCTGGTTCTTGGGTGGTTTCCTGCCCCCTTGTGGTGTCTCTTCCGGCGCCCTGTCCCTATCGGTGCCTGCCCTCACTTGGGGCCCCTCCGTGCCCTCTTGCCTGAGTGCTCCTTGGTGTTCCTTGCCCTCCCTTTGCCCTTGTCCTTCCCCTTCCTGGTGTTGTGGCGGCGGGGTGGGGAGGCGCCGCCGATGGCCCAGGCCTGGGGGTGGGTGGCCTGGAGTTATTGGCGGAGGGCTGGGGGGGTGTAGGGGGGGGCGGAGGCCCTGGACCGCATCGCAGAGGAGGGCCTCCCATGCCGCTTGCGGCATGATGGCCTCCGGGGCGGCCTCGTTTAGGTCGGGGGGGGTGCGGGTGCGCATCTCCTCGAAGGTGTGCACCATGTGTACCCCATCTTGCCTTCCCGCTCCCCCGGCCCACTTCAGCCAGCGGCGGAGCTCCTGAAGCGGTACCCAGAACCTATGGCCCATGGCCCGGAGGCCTGTGAGCCGTCACACCCGTTATGGCCCATGGCCCGGAGGCCTGTGAGCCGTCACACCCGTGCGGAAGCCGTTGACACCGACTGTCAGCGGGATATCCCTGTTCTCTAACCCGCGAAATCTGGAATCCGATTTCTAACCATTAGATCGATGTGGAATTACCATAATTTCACTGTCTTGGTCGATTTGCGGCTAGAAATCGGTGAAATGCCTGATTTCTACCGCGATTTCTAACTGTCGTGAAATCGCCGCCAGACGTCGCCCGTTCCGTGCACTGCATTAGATGATTCTGTAATACGATCTTTCTTGAAGTTAAGACTGAAACAGTCTTCGAGTGATCCGCAATTTTTTCCTTGATAGAACGCATCGCGTCCCAGATTTTTCCCAGAAAATCTGGGCGGCCGAAGGCGCTTTGAACCCCCAAGTACAATAACAAGGGTTACGAGCGTTCAAGCGCCCAAGGACGAACTAACGTGCCTCATAGGCACTGTGTATGAGGTTTTGCCCCCCATAGTCATAGGATGAGGCCAAAGGATCCCAACTCCATAGGCCCAAAGGGTTATTTATTTTGAGTGTTCTCCAAGAAGTGCGCTTTTTCACGTACTTGGCGTCCAAGTACGTGTAGAAGTATGTTGAGTTGGCGTTTTGTAGAAGTATGTTGGCGTTTTCTCCCTCTTTGCTTGCCTCTACATCCGGGGCATATCACTTGTCTTGCCCGGATAGTACATATATGATCTCCATATATATATTGGCAATATTTTTCCCGTGCATGCTAAAATTCGGCTTTCCGAAGTGAGGTCGATTTTCGACCAAAGCACTTGCATGCGTGTTAAGGGACCAAACATACTCTAGAATATAGGCACACTTTGGTTCTAGGCCACTAGGTTGGGTGTAGAAGGCGAGGGTAGGGTTGTATGCCATATTTGGTGTCATATCACGTGCCCATTTGGCGGGTGCACCATTCCAAGACTAACCCGCCAATGGACCCCATATTGCACGAAGCCCTTCATTGTACTCCCAACCAACACTCGCAAGCCTAACCTTCGTGAAGGGACGCTTGTGGAGCGCTCCCGAAGCGATGCGTTGCGAGCAAGCTGTGTTTTTTGCAATATTCCATATTTGCATGTGCCCACTTGGGAGGCAGCGCGTGCGACCTTCCAAAGCGCCCCAAGTGGAGCACATATGTGGAATCAAAGGTCATTGGTGTCGAGTCATTGTGTTTAGAAGGATTGGTCGATTACTCAATCCAAGCCGAAGATATTATAATATATTTGTGCACTTTTCAAGGCACTTTTGCGTGTTTTTTTGCCAATATTGCTGTTTTTTGCCCGTCATGATGTCAAGTGGCGACCGTGTATCTCCACGTTGCGCTCAATTGACATCATGACCCAAGTATGTTATGAGGGTACATACTTCGGTGCCCAACATATCTTGGACCCGGCGAATAACTCCCCTTGGGCTTGGCATACCGTGGCCGCCATGTTGGCAATTTGGGACGATCCCAAATCATGGGCTCACTTGGCGACCCTGCCATTCCCAAAACCGGAGGGGGTTGGGCGACGCCCAAAAGATATGTTGGACGCATATGACTTGATACCAATCCTATGGCACACTCCGGTCCAAGTCGGGCATGTGCCTCATTTGCCCCAACCATGAGTGTGCGCATTCTCGGCCATTTTGAGCAATTTTCCACATTTTCTGCCCGCCGTGCACCATGTTCAGCCCCCTGGTGCACGCCGGACGCATGGACCAATGGACCATATATGACATGGGTGTTATGGATATTGGTCCCCATGGTTCACACACCACGTGGGCGAAGCGGAGCAACCTTCGTCAAGGTGCTAGCCCAAAGTGAGTGTGGACAATTTTGCCATTTTGGCAATTGTGGACCCAATTTGGATTGTCACCACGCCGAGTGGCATGGAGATCTTTGAGAGCCAAGTGCACTGGAGTCTCCGTTGGACTCCAGGTGGATCGCATATGGCATGGCGGATCCGATCTCCAAGCCGCCGTGGAGATATACCATTGGGGATACCCCCGATTTTGGCTCATTTTGAGCAGCCAAAATGACCCCCTTTTGGGACCCCAATTTCACCCCCCCGTGTGGCCAATTGGCGGCCCCATATCTCTATGCCCACAAGGAGCCCGGACCTAATTTCAAGTTGTGCACTCAGATATATGTCCTAGGTCTTGCCTCCTACCCTGTGAGCCATTGGCCTTGCCCTGGCCGGGCGAGCCCCGCGTAGGAATGACGCCAAATTTGGTGATTTTGGCATCATGACCCCACTTGATGAACCCGTGGTGCCCTGATGCCGGGACTTCAGAGGGAATCAGGTTGGGTGAGGGCTCCAGGGAGTTCCTACTCGAAAGGCATAGGGTCAGTTGCCTCGTCCGTACCTCTGGCCGGTCCGGACGAGGGGTCAATTTTGGGAGCTTTCGGAGCTAATATCAGGTTGGGCTGAAACAGCCCATTTTCAGCTACCAACTCCTAGGGTATAATGGCGGGACACAGCTGTCCGGGACGCCATGCACCAACTGGGCCTCACCGACCTCACGGCAGGACTCACCGGCACACCCTCCCATTACCCCCACTAAGCCGGCACCCACCCATCCCGCATCGACACGTGCTACGGGGACCCAACCACGGTGCGCGTCCACGAAGCAGCCTACGGGGACCTCCCGCCCACAGGCACGGGCCACCGGCCCCTCTACATCGACCTCATCATCCCCAACCTACCCCCACCCGCGGCCACCCTGCCAGACGACACCCTCCCACCTACACTGCAGTTCCCGGCCGAGGACGACCACGGCGCCTGGCACAGGTATAACAGGGCCCTACACGCCATCCTGCGCCGCCCGGGTGCACCGACACTCACCACCGCCATGCGCCGGGCGGCACAAGCATGCGGCATGGAGCGTGACACCAACCACACGGGAGCACCACCAGACCTCACCCTCCAGCAACTCGTCCATGACATCTGGACCACGAAAGGGGAACTCGCCACCCTGCTACGCCCCAGCACACCGGAGGCACGAGACCGGGACGCCCACCTCCGTGCGCTCCTCACCACCCGCCGCCACCAACTCCAGGAATGGCACGCCCACCGCATAGCGGCCGCAGCCCAAGAACGCGAAAGATAGGGCAGAAACGACACGCCGTACAAGTCCCTACGGTACGTCAGCCGCATCCTAGAGGACACGGGGCGCCGTACCATCCACGCGGTACGCACCCCCGAAGGAGGCCTCACCAATGACCCCGACGCCGTCCTCCAAGCAGTCCTGGACAGCTTCCAGGCACAACACGGGGACGCCCTCCCCGAGCTCGACCCCCACACCAGAAACACCATCCGCGAGCATGTGCCCAGGGTCTTCAACCGGGAACAGCGGCGCGCCATCGAACACGACCCCTTCAGCATCTCAGAACTGCAACGCGCCCTAGACCGCCTGAAGAAGGGGGTCGTGCCCGGCGTCGACGGTTTGCCGCCCGAAGCGTACCAACGTCTCACCCTGCCCATCAAACGCCGCCTGGCAGCCCGCCTGTGGGACATCGTCACGGGCGCCACGCCCATCCCCCCTGAGTGGGCCAACCTGGTCCACCCCCTCTACAAAAAGGGGGACTGGGCGCAGCCGGGGAACTGGCGGCCCATAGTCTGCGCCACCACCGAGGTCAAGCTGGTGTGGACGCTCATCCTAGGCCGCATCGCGCCAGCGGTCTTCGCCCACGTGCCCGCCAGCATGTGGGGAGCCATGGCCGGCAGGTCCTCCCACGAGGCCATCTTCCTCCAGGACACCGCACTGGACATGAACCCCTACGAGATGATCATCGCCTCCCTCGATGTCCAAGGCGCGTTCCCCCACGCCCCACACCGGCTCCTCACGGAGGTATGGGATGCCATGGGCCTCCCATTCCTATCCTTCATGACCGGGTACATCCAGACCCGACTCTACGCCGTCATCACGGCCGCGGGCCTCACCCCCTGGACCGGCACAGACAGCGGGGTCCCCCAGGGAGGCGCCGAGGGCCCCTTCCTCCACCTCCTCGTCACCCTGCCACTGGCATTCGAGCTAGCACGGGTATACCCGGGGTACGCCCCATACCCGCTACGGTCCCCCCTCATCAACTTCGCAGATGACAGCCTCCTCACTACGGCCACCCGCCACCGCGACCCTGAGAACGCAGGGCTACCAACGACCACCGAACAAGCGTCCGCCATTCTCCAACTCACCACAACCTACCTGGACGCCCACCAGCTCCTAGTGCACCCCCGCAAATCGGTCGGGCTGGCCGACGCCAAGACCCCCACCCCCCACATCCGGAAAGGCGAACCCCTACACCTGGAAGACAACACAGTCCACCTGGGAGTCACACAGGCCACGCGGCAACACCACATCACACTCCCAAGCAAGCTAGAAGAGCGCCTCGCCCGGCTACCCCAAATTGCCAGGGGGGGACCTCCTGTCTACGCAGGGCCTGGCGTACTTCATGGAAGCAGTGCTCAACGCGGCCATCGGATACCAAGCCCTGCACCTCCCGCGCCCCCAAGACGCACTACGCCACGCTCGACAGCAAGTGACGAAGGCATGGGCGCAACACGGAGGCTGGCCCACGTCTTTCCCCAAGGAGGCCATGATGGCCCACTGGCGCTACTACGGAGACAATACGGGCGCCCTGGTCGACATGGCCTATGCCAAACACGCAGCACACCTCCTACACAGGGTAACACACAACCACCAACCAGAAGTTCGCGAGGTGGCAGCCATACGCATAAAAGAAGCGCAAATGGCCCGCAACACCTGCCCCCGATGGGTACTGGCGCAACACGGCGTCTCCACCCCCGTGGGCACTGGCATCTGGGCCCAGCTACAACTCCTCCTACCGCACCACACACATGCCATCCTGACAAACCACCACTGCGATCAACAGGGGCCACTCGTGGCCACACACACCGACATCCACCGACGCCCGGCAGGCGAGGTGGACACCTTGCGCCCCGTAGGGGCCACCATCACCATAGTGTATATCACCCCAACACAGATGAAGATCATGGCCCAATGCGACGCCCACCACGCCCCGTTCCTTTCCGACCCACAATGGCCAGCACGCCACGTCTTCCAAGCGTACCTCCGCGCATGTGCTACGAAGGCAGGGCGCGACATGCCGGGGCCCAAGGACATCGACACGGCATACACAGCCTTCCAGCGCCAGCACCCCCGGCCCCGCCCGAGCGAGCACGAGACCCCCAACGACGGCGGCACGACGCAGGGGGAGCCCACCCCGTCAGCCGAAGGCTGGACACCACCCACCATCCTGCTACTAGCACCAAACAGCCACAAACATGCTACCCGCACTGTCCAGCGACACCATGCCCCCTGGTCCATCCCCAAACACAATGCACCAGAGACCGATGTACCACCAGTCAGACACAGTGACCAGGGCATACCACGCACGTGCTGGCACTGCGGCCCGGCAGCCCTCGACACTCCGTGGCCCCTGCTGCACCTCATCTCCACCCACTACCACACCCCCACCGCCGCCGCCACCGCCGACCAGCAGGCATGGCTCCCCCCCTGGTTTCACACGGTACCCCCAGACCACCCGGCGCATAGAGCTGGTTAGAAATGTGGGGCATAGGAGTTAGGCCAGACACAGATTATGACTTGGCCAAGCAACTGAATTCAGAAACAGTTAAAACGTAGAACCACAATAAGTGGTAGAAACAATTGAGTATAGGGGTCTCGGGGTGGGAGACCACTAGGCTTAACCTCCAAGGCCTAAAGCATGAAATGCCTATTTCATTTCGGTATATCCTCCATGAAGGAAGATACCTCCGCTCAGTTGAGTGGTAGGGGTGAACTTCATGGGGGGTTAGGGTTATAACCTTAGTTACTTTGGGAAAGTGTACTAAAAGCTTCAAAAGAGTGATAAAAATACTTAAGTTAGTCTTAGCATCAACAAAAGGGTTTTAATTGGGGCTTGGCCTGGATCAAGCCCTCCAAGAAAGACATGGCAGTGACTTTTTCTTACTGCCGTGCTCTAGCGCTCTCAAGGCACCAATTTGTGCGAGACGCAAGAACGTTCCGCAATTTACTGTCGGACGGGGTTCAAAATTTTCGAATTTCTGTTACCTCCGACTCTGCACCAATTTCTTGTCTACGAATAAAGACAAGCCGCCGCCGCCGCCCCGCTGCCGCCGCAACGAGCGGCTCCTCTTCATCGCTTGCAACCTACAACCAGGTTCCCTTTTTCTCAGTTGTTGGCGAGCTAGCCGTGCTCCACCGCTCTCAAAACACCAATTTGTGTGAGACGCAAGAATGTTCCGCATACCACTTTCAGACCAGGTTCCAAATTTTCGACGTTCTCTTACCTTGAACTCTGCAGTCAGTTGTCGTCCACTAATAACTTCCTTGGCTAAAAGAGATCGCCGAGCACGCACGTCGAAGTCCCTCGGATCTCGTTGTTCTCTGGCGATCATTATGCAGCAAGTTCTTCAAAAGAGAACAACAAACTTGTATCAACAAATACGCCACACCAAATACAAAGTTGACAATCTTGTATATGATAATTACTCCGTTAAAGCCAATGCTCTCCATCCGAACGACACTTAAGGCATGGCAATGGGCAAAATAGGAAATATTATACAATTCAACGGATTTTCACACTTTGTGAAAATCGTTGTATAGGTCCATAATCGAGAGCAATACCCAAAATGAAATAATACAGATTTTCTACAAAAACTTGCATTATTTTACAATGAAATCTCTTGAATGAAAACATTTAATTTTCATTGCAATTTGCACGCGCGCACATTCTACCTGCGGACAGTGCCAGGTGAGCATGAACCCATCACAAGTAGGCCTAGGGAGTGATGCATGGCAGTGTGGTCATATTGCTATATATTGAAGCTATATCTTGCTTTCCAAATAGATGTTGACACTTCCAAAACGACTGCAAATTTAAAACTTGATTCTTTATTTCTACCTCATTAGAGGAATGGAATGTGCAAAAGCCATTGCCAACGCGAGCAGCCATGCATCTTGATCGAGTGGTTGGAGGAAGACCACTGCAATGTAACTCTATCATGTTGATGCTTGGTCTTATGCAATTGGCATAGAAAGGTTTATAGTGATTTCAACACTGTGTTCGTGCCTCTCCTGCTGCTTGCTGCCCGGTGTAGGGTTTCCTGCTGCTTGTTTTGGAAGATGAAAAGCTTTTGTTCGCTGAAATACAATCAATCCAGGATAGCCCAAGCCAGAGGTATGCAAGTAGAAGAGAATCAGGATCAAAGCATGAAGGGCTGCAGTGTAAACAGTGAAAGATGGCAGGATATTCACAGTAACTGCAACTCAGGTCAAATCGGAATGCATATTCACAAAGATAGCTGAAATGTTTTGGAAAAGAGTTGGAAAACTGCCCCATGGTCACTCTATCTCCATAGTGCCATCTCAGGAGATGTGCACTCTTTGTTTTGGGTCCCATATGTGCTGAGGTGGAAGGGCATGTGGCGATGAGGTCACTGCCATGTCACATGGGATCTTTCTACTTAGCTAGGCTGACCAGGAATTGAACCCAGGACCTCTCAAAAAGAGGTGCCCAGCCCCCTAGGGTGCATACCACTAGGACAGCTAAGAATTCATGAGAAAACATAGATAAATTCATAGGCTCTGCCCTGGATACGTCAGTGCCCAGTCAATTCAGGAAAAGATGATTTGCCTCACATTGATAGGGGATTAAGGGGTCCACTCCATATCCTGATTGGGTGTTTGGTTCCATAGGTCAAAATGTGTTATCACCACTTTTGGTGGGGCCAATACTAAGATAGAAATGCATGGATGCTCAGTGCATCTCTAATACAACTAGAGTACGCCTCAAAGCATTGGAAAAGCACTTTTTCTTACTCCCCCCTTGTGCTGTGGTGGCCACCACTGTCGCATTTTCAGGAAAAAGGGATTTTTTCTTGGCCTTTCCTTGGTTTCCACATCTACTTTAAAATACCTATAGTTTCCCTCACACAGAAAAATGGGCGCTCACCATGGCTGGCGCTCTTTTGCTGCTCTGTTTGTAACATTTCCTACAGGAAGCTCAGCGCTCATGGCGCTGCCGGGGTTCCTGTGGCTTGGCTGGGTTAGTTAGGGTGCATGCCATAAACATGTGCATGTGCATCCCTCCCTCCAAGACGCAGCGCGACATAAACCCAACGCAAGACACAATATACACACTCGCATGGGTTCTCGTAAACCTGCTGGCCACCTGTGACCTGTCTTAGGGCGAAGGGAGTCGTTAGAAAAAAATTAAATTGCCCCTTGGTGGGGTCTTGGGTTCTGCTCAGTCTCCTGGCTGCTGCTTTTCGGCCCGAACACGGCCTACTCAGCGACGCTTTCACGAGGATATCTGCAGAGGCAGGAATGGGATAATTATGGACGAATCCACGCAAACGCAGAGCGACAACACCTAAATCCGTCAAATGACGGCCTAGAATTTTTCTAAGACAACACACCTGAGCAGAATCCAATTGTGCATCACAAGCACATTTTTATAAAAATTATAGTCATCTCTAGATTTTTTAAATCCAGAAATTCCTACGGACAAAAAGGCGGCGCGCAGGAGCGGCTCCTAGCGAAGCGCCGGAAAATGCAGAAATAATGGAATTATAAACGTATGTCTCACGTAACTCGAAAAATGACGAGACAAACATTAATAGATAAACATACAGATTCCACCCACACTGACAGAAGGGTCAAAAATCCAAGAATTCGAAAATCAACAAAAAGACTTCAATGAATCAGGTATGAGCTACAGGTGTGCTCGTCTCGTATGCAGCATACACATTGCTCGTCTCCTGTCTCCGTGAACGAGTCTTGTAGCAGCGCTAACAACGATAGAACCCGATAGAGGGATTGATTAGAAAGATTGCAGATGATTAGAGGTCAGATCAGGGTGATTAGACATACACACAAGTGCATAGCGACGTTTTTCGCTTGCGCCCCGCTCACGTGCCTACTTGCTCTCTCTCTCCAGCGGTAGGTAAGGTGAGTAAGCCCAGGTGGGGCCACCCCCTGGTGGAGTTCGTGATTGTGGTTCAGATGGGCAGGTTTGCCCAAGACACTCGTGCATGCTAGTGCATTCAAACACGCATTAAAGGGTAGGCCACGCGGTATGCGCACGGTAAACCTTGTTTAGGTTACCCAGGGGCTCCTCGGTACGTTCTTTAAGAGAACCTGAGGAGTCTCTTAACGCTTGCTTGCTTGACAGGGCGTGTTTGCGGACAGTGTATTATAGGTCACACTGAGAAGCGTATAATACGTGGAGTGTGGCTTGGTTCCTCCGCCGCAAACACCCCTTCATTTGCCTTCGCTTTACAGGTGGGCAGGTAGGGTGGTTGGTGCAGCAGCATACCATTTTTTTCTTGTCCTGCTAAACAAGCGCGCAGATCACACAAACAATTGACTGCACCTCCGCCAGGAGAGGCAAGGGCAGTTCTACTCCATCCACATCCACGCAGTGCACGCAAAAAGAGCACCTCTTCCCTCCAAGCCCCAGCAGGGGAAACGCGTTGTGGCGTCCCCTGTTAGGGCACAGTTGCTTAGCAGCGCTGTGTTCTCTTGTCTTCTTCACAGGAGGGTCATTAGGACCCACGACGTGTTCTTCAACCACACCCAGTAGAGTGTGCGTGTAGGAGTGGTAGTCCTGAGTGGGGGCTTGAGCCAGTTGCAGAAGTGCTCGCCCACCAGGAGGGTGCCACTGTAGGTAGGGTGTGTAGTGTAGTGGGGTCTCCTGTCCCGCGTGCTTTTCCACGTGGGCAGGGGAGTGCGTTAGCTTTTGGCCATTAGCAAAAATGGGCGTTTTGTATGCCCTTAGCACACTTGGCCACCCCTCCCCTGTAGTAGGTAGGGCTTTTGCCGTCTTCCCCAAGGATAGGCGCCAGCACAGAAATTGGGCGCCATAGGAGTGGTAACAGTACCTGACTAGGACCTTCGGTCCGACATCAGCCAAGCCCGGTCTCCGGGGGCCACGCGCGGGAGAGAAGTGAGACACACACAGACATACGTAGCACACTTAGGGGTAAGGTAAGGTTCAGTCCCTAGCCTTAGTCTTGGAGGCGAGGGTCTCAGCGAGCCTCAGCAACTCACCAAGGTTGTTCTGGGACAAGTAGTCAACCAGAACTGAGTTGAGGCGTCCCTCAGGTAGAACAAACGCAGAGAAGGGCTCCCAGGTGGCCTCTTCGACTCCAAACCCTTCCCAGAGGGTGAGGAAGCGCCAACCCTGGCGATAGCGGTGGCGTAGGACAGACTTCACCAGGTAGAAGCCCTCCTTAGCCATCTCCTCGGCGTTCATGTCGGGGAGTTCACCTTCAACTTCCATAGGGCCGGCAGCCCCTTGTAGGTCCAGAGCGGCGATTTCCTCGTCGTTCAGCTCGGACTCCTCCCCACAGAGGTCTTCAGGATCATGGTAGCGCTTCAGGTGTTGAGCAGCGCACACCAGGGTCCCCCCTTGACGGGGAGAGCACCGCACGGTGATACGGTGTCCATCCACTGATAGAATCTTGTACGGCCCGAAGTATGGGTCATCGCTGGTAGAGCGTGGCCAGGCGGGTAGTCGACTGTGGTGCACCAGCACCCAGTCCCCCTCTTGGTAGGTGGCCGGTACTCGGTGCTTGTTCTTCTTGTTCCACTGACGCTCCCTCACTCTCTGGAGCATAGCCTTGGCCTTGTCCACCTTCGCTTGTTGCTCTTGGACCCATTCACCCACAGAAGAATGGGTGTCCTCTGGATAGGGGGCATGTAGGAACCATGCCGGGCGCCCTAGGAATAGCTCATGGGGCGAGTAGCCAGTAGCTGAACTGTCTTGGGAGTTCATCATCAAGGATATGACGGGGAGTAGTCTCACCCAGTCTCTGGTGCGTTCAGTTTTGCACCATATCCTTACATTCTCTTTGAGGACACGGATCTGTCGCTCACATAGGGGGTTGCTCGTGTGAGAGTAGGGAATCCCCGTAGACACCTGGACATTGAGGGATCTCAGGACCCTCTTGTACCAGCCAGTATCTGAGCGTACTGGTCTTCCACTGATCTTGGTTGACCAGGAGGGGTTCAAGGCGTTTCTCCAGGCGCTTGTAGATATCCCCAAACTCCTTCAGGTACTCGGATTGTTGGATTCCATCCAGGCGGCGTATGATCGTCATTTTGAGGTCCAAGTGGAAGTCCATACGGCTGAACGCCTCCTTAGCCGGCGCTTCAGACCGGGCACCAATCAGGGCGTCGAAGTTGTTGCAGCTGATGTAGTCGGCACACTCGTTCTTCACTCCCTGGATATGGTGTACCGTCAGCCGTAGTTGACTGAGGTAGGTCCACCAGCGCCGTAGCTTGGCCTTCTCAGGTGGGGGGCCCTTCTGGAAACTGCGGACCGGTTCTTGGTCGCACAGCCAGACCACAGGGTTACTCCCCAACAGTCGTGCTTGTGAGGATAGCACCAGCATACCCGCGAGCAACTCCTGCTCATAGGTGGAGTAGTTCCCCCTGGCCTGGTTCCACTTCCAGTTCCAGTGGCCCAGAGGTACTAGGACCCACTTGTCGTCAGGGTAGCTGTGCTTGAGGGTTCCATCTCGGTTGAGACCTTCCGTCCCCCATTGGGAAATGGCCGAGTCGAACTCCTCCTTCTCTAGTGCTTGCCATTGGAACAACGTTCCACCACCGCCCACATTGCTGGCGTCGGTCACCAGGATAATCTCCTCTTGTGCCCTAGGCACGACCAAGCATTTCGCGTTGGCCACCTTGTCTTTGAGCTCGTCAAACGCTTGTTGCTCTTGTGGGCCCCAGCGCCAAGTAGTACTCTTCTTGATCAAGTCCGTCAGAACGGCGCTGGTGTAGGTGAAGTTCTTGACGTGGCGGCGATAGAAGTTGCACGCCCCAATGAGACTGCGTACATCATGAAGTCCTTTCTTGGGGTCTTCGTGTCGTACCTTGGCGTCCATCAGGGGCTTAGCCTTAGAGGCCGGTGGGGTCCACCACCCATAGCCAACGTCAAACCCCAAGTAGTGCATGGTCTCCTGCATGAACTCACACTTCTCCAGCTGGAGTCGTGTGTGGTTCTCCTGGCAGACCGCAAAGAACTCATCCAAGAGGATTAGGTGGTCCTCCTGGGTATTGGTCCCGAGGCATACATCGTCGATGTGAGCTTCCATCTGGGCCCCACGGGATATGAGCTCCTGCACCTTAGGTCTCCTTCGTAGGATGGACAAGATCTTGTTCATCAGCTCTTGGAATAAAGCGGGTGCGTTAGCCACGCCAAACGGCATGACCTTCCACTTGAACACCCTCCCCTGAGGGGTGATGAAGGCGAGGAGCTCCTGAGCGTTGGGCGTCAGGTCCACTTGCCAGAATCCGCTCCTCTTGTCCATTTTGGTCTTGTAGCGACAGGAGGCTATCTTCTCCAGGGTAGACTCCATATTGGGAATGGACCCTGAGTGGTTCAGCGTTTTCTTGTTCAGCTCTCCGTAGTCCACTACCAGCCGTTTGGCTGTAGACCCAGGTTTAGCCACCAGGAAACAGGGGCTGCAGTGTAGGGGGTAGTCCCCGTCCTTGTACTCCAGGACTAGGCCAGCGTCGATACATTCTTGTATCTGTCGCTCGATCTCGTCGGCCTGCTCTTTAGGAGCTGGATAGGGTCTCCTCCGGATCTTGTGACCCACGAACTCGGGTTTCAGCTTGAGGTCCATCTGTACCAGCTTGTCGCATGAAGCTGGAGGGGGTAGTTCTCCGAACACCTCCAGATAGGTCCTTATAAGCTTCTGCACCCGCGGGTCCAATAGCTTGATCTTGTCCTCCATGTCCTCGTCAGAGTGTAAGTTGCTGGCCCCCTGCGTAATAGACGTCGGGAGGTGATCCTCCACCGACTCGTCGCCCTTGGTGGTGTCCTTCAACCCTTGGTAGGCAGATAGAAGGTCTTGTTCAACCATCTCCGGTGGACGATGGCAACATAGGCACGCTCAAGGGGGTTCACATACACATTCCTCCGAGAGGTCGTCCTCCTCTGGGGTCCTCACATGGGCGCCCCACACGCTCTTCATGAGCTTAAGATCTACCTCCCTTTGCCAGGTGGTGATCTTCTGTTCGAGGTCCTCCTTCAATTGGGATAGATCTCCCATACGTCCTTGCTTCAGTGGCCATGAGCTGCGGGTAGGCTTCGCGTAGCATAGCTTTTTTGCCGCCAACTTCCTCTTGGAATCCACATACTCCGTTAGCCTGAATCGAGGGTCCAGCTCTTCGTCCACGGGGTCTTCCACCCTCATGGAGAGTAGGGGTTTCAGTGGGGCGACGTACTCGGCGTTCTCCACTTCCTCCACACAGGTCTGCACGAAGAAGGCGTCGTGCTCAGTTTCGTCATCTGAGTGGATAGAGCTAGGTAGCTCGGATAGTGCACACTCAGAGACTCCATCAGGAACAGGTACATGGCAGGGAGAGTAGGGGGCGTTGGTGTGAGTCACGACGTACTCATCTCCTCCGGGTGTAGTCTCAACAGCATCTTGAGGTCGTAGGCGATCCTTCAAGTCACCCAAGGCGAGTCCGTCGCTTTCTCGTTGTATAGCCTGGACCACAGTCGGGTCCAGATCCTCCCAGGGGATGGAGGTAAGACCTCCGTCCACAACGCTCAGCATACTCCCCCATCCGGGTTTCCCAATAGGCGTCTTACGCCCCAGAGGCACGTAGATGGCCTCATCAGGTAACCGAACAGAGCTGATAGTCAGCCTGTCCAGGAGGTTTCGCCAGTACTCGTTGCCCCCATGGGCTCCCCAATCGGGGGAACACAGGACCATACGGGAACGTTCCAAGGCCACCTTGGTCAGGACCTTCCCCAGTTCACTGAACCTGGGGTTCCCGTAGGCCATCCCGAAAGAGGGCCAGTAAAATTTGTAGCTGCAGTTATTCCCCTTGCTGCAGTAAAGGTCCAGTACATGCTGCTTGTCGCTGGCGAACAACTCCACACTCAGGTCTTCTTTAGAGTAACCCAACTCCTTCAGACCTTGGTCTAGGAGTTCCCCCAATAGTTGATAGTCCTCAGTTTTGGAGGCCGCCATCATGTTCGAGGGCTCCTCCTTCGATAGCCTCAGGTAACTCGAGGTATGTTCCGACTGCTGCAGTGGCACAGACTCTCTGCCACTGCCATGGTCCACGTAGAGGAGGTATGGCGCTTGCAGCGTCAGGGATTGTATCTGGGAGTGCTGCACGAAGAAGTCAGTCCCCAGTACAAAGTCGAAGGCCTCAGTGTCCATCACATAGAACCGATGGGCGATAGTCCGGGAGCCCATAGGTACCTCCACTTCACAGTCCCCGCAGCTGTGCACCACATGTCCATCTCCCATTTGTATAGCGGCGGTGGTCATGGTGTTCTTCAGGCTCCCACAAGGTAAAATTTTCTTGGCCACTATAGATATTGTGGCGCCAGTATCCAATACCCCCAGGTATTCGCGTCCCCCTAGTCGGATACGTACCCAAAACACCAGGTCTTGGGTGCCACCGGAGCGTCCCCGTCAGAACTCCGCGGGACAGGTCACCTCGAACCCCTTGTTCCGCAGTTTGCGGGCCATCCTCATGAAACGGCTCCTCTTCTTAGCGTTGCCGTCATCACCACCTTCATGCTCACGCTTGGCTCCTGGTTCTTGCTGGGCCTGCGTTTGTGAGCGTGTGGTAGGACCAGACTGCCCTCCAAAGGGCTCGGAGTTCCCCCCTGGATTAGGGTTGGGGTTGCCTCCGTTCTTGTCCTTGTTCTTGTTGTCCTTGTCTGGCTGCGGTTAGCGCCTCCTCCTCATCCACCTTGACTCTTGTCTTGCCCTTGTCCACGTCCTTTCGACTTGCCCTTGCCGGAGTCGTTGCCTTCGCCTTTGCCTCCACCTTTGCCTGAGCCTTTGCCAGGATCTTCACCCTTAAGCTTCGCTGATAGGCGTTGCTTATGGTAGCACTCATCCTCGTAGTGCTTCCGCTTCCCGCAGAAGGCACACGTGATGGTGCACCTGTAATGATCCGGCAGCTTCGCTTTGGCGCCGGTGTTCTTCTCCTGCTGCTTCCCCTGGACTACGAAGCAGTCTCGCTGCTCGCAGTCAGGGGCGTGCTGCAAGTGGCCCTGCTCGTCTCTGGCATCACACCAGAAGAGCTCCTTAACGTTCTCCATGATACGGGCGTGGGCGTGTTTGGGGGTAGTCCCCTGCCCAGGTCGGGACCCTTGGTACCCTTTGCCATGACCTCCAGAACATCCTCCTCCAGGACGGTAGTTGTTCAGGTGCTGGTCGCTCTCCTTCTCCAGCGCCAGCTCCAGGAGTAGCACGCATAGATCCTCGTAGCGGAGGGATCTAGCCTTGCGCTCCGCCGTCGAACGGCACTCGTCCCATAGCTCTCGAGGGAGCTTGGCCACCAACCAGAAAAGCAGGTCGTCGCTGCTGTAGGAACCGGGCGTCAATCGTCCAGCCCAATGATCCAGGTCAGCCAACAGCTCAGAGACCCTGCCAGGTTTGGGGTTGTTGGGCAGCACGGGCAGGTTCTGGATCTCGGCCCTGATGGAGAGGTCGGTTTCGTAGGTCGGGTACTGCCTCTCCAAGGCAACCAACACATCGGCAAAGGTGGCGGAGTTAGTAACGATCTGCCTGACCTGCTTCTCCAGGTACTTCGTCCTGCAGCACTGCAGGAGCAGATCGCACTTGACTCGTCCACTAGCGTGGGTTTGGCCGGTCAATCGGAGAAACCGGCCAAAATTCTCAGCAAACTTGCTGAGGTCCTTGCCCGTGAACTCAGGCACGTTCACCACGATCTTGGAGGTGGCAATAGCCTTCGCCTCCTGAGACCTGCGTCCCTCAGGACGTCGGGTCTTCTTCTTCTTCTTTTTCTTCTTTCCCCTTGGGTTCTCGGGGTCCTCCGGGTCATCGTCCTCCGAGGGCGAAGCAGAAGTCATAGACGGCGGCTCATCATCAGAGGGGTCTCCGCCTAGATCACTAGAGCCATAAGGCTCCACATCCACCATTGCCCTCAAGGCTGTCAGCCCCAGCCGGTCCAGCTCGGCCCTCGTAGAGTTCGTCACGTGGCTGTAGGGCGGCTGGGCCGTTCTCGGTACGAAAGGACTTTTCGGTATCGCTGCAGGGGTCGGCATCGGTCGGCTCCTCAAGCCCCCCAGGGTGTTTGTCAGCCCTGCCACCAGGCGGTTGGCCTGAACTTGATGGGGTGAGACTCCCACCGTGGTAGGTGACGCTTGGGGCGGTATCATCAGGGGCTCCAGTTTCTCTCCGATCTCTTGAGTGAGGTCGCCCACGATTTTAGAAGTGGCTCCTCGGAGCACCTCGTTGATCTCCGTCCGCGTCAGGGACCAGTTGGAGGATCTCCCCGATCCTCTACTCCTGCCTCCAAGAGACTCAGGTCCTCTCCTTAACCCACTCAAGGTTGCATACCCAGGTGCATACCCAGGAACATCCACATAGGTTCCCGTAGCGGGTAGAGGATGGTGATAGTCAGCCGCATACCATCGCGGCGCAGAACTCGAAGCCACCGGCTCACTGGCAGTAGTTGCCTCAGGAAACGCAGTGGTAGGTGGGCCCAAACCATAGGCAGGGTAGGCAGGCATGCCAGTGAGGCCTGTGCCCTCTGCCATAGGCGGGTTGGTTATGGGAGTGGATGTTGCAGCGGCTGGGTCTGGAATTGGGAGTGTGGTGGTTATAGGAGGGGGTGATGCGTGGAGGCCAGAAGCGCTTGGTGCGCCTTCGAAGGTAGGGTCATTCGTCAGGTCTTGCCCTTGGTCCTCTGCTTCGTCTGCTTCGTCTCCAGCATTCTTCTCGCTCTCTCTCTTCCTCTTCACAGGCTGAGTGACCACCTCCTCGACTGAGAGGGCCCTCAAGGCTGACTAGAGTCCATCCAACGAGTCCTCAGCCACGTACATTGGCCCATGTAAGGGCTCCGAAGGTATAGCTCTAGGTCCAAGTCCAGGTTCACCAGGTGCTGGCCTTGCTAGTGCCTCACGCGCTGACTTCACGTCGGTGTCCTCCTTCTTTGTGTCCATCTTCGTTCGCCCTTCTGGTTATATGTGACTGATCTCAGCGCACTGGTTGTACGGCACGGGGTTGCTGCCGGTACGTAGAGACAGTCTGCCTCTTGCTACCAGAAAAGTTTATAGTGATTTCAACGCTGTGTTTGTGCCTCTCCTGCTGCTTGCTGCTGGTGTAGGGTTTCCTGCTGCTTGTTTTGGAAGATGAAAAGCTTTTGTTTGCTGAAATACAATCAATCCAGGATAGCCCAAGCCAGAGGTATGCAAGTAGAAGAGAATGAGGATCAAAGCATGAAGGGCTGCAATGTAAACAGTGAAAGATGGCAGGATATTCAGAGTAACTGCAACTCAGGTCAAATCGGATTGCATATTCACAAAGATAGCTGAAATGTTTGGGAAAAGAGTTGGAAAACTGCCCCATGGTCACTCTATCTCCATAGTGCCATCTCAGGAGATGTGCACTCTTTGTTTTGGGTCCCATATGTGCTGAGGTGGCAGGGCATGTGGCGATGAGGTCACTGCCATGTCACATGGGATCTTCCTACTTAGCTAGGCTGACCGGGAATTGAACCCAGGACCTCTCAAAAAGAGGTGCCCAGCCCCCTAGGGTGCATACCACTAGGACAGCTAACAATTCATGAGAAAACATAGATAAATCCATAGGCTCTGCCCTGGATATGTCAGTTCTCAGTCAACTCAGGAAAAGATGATTTGCCTCACATTGATAGGGGATTAAGGGGTCCACTCCATATCCTGATTGGGTGTTTGGTTCCATAGGTCAAAATGTGTTATCACCACTTTTGGTGGGGCCAATACTAAGATAGAAATGCATGGATGCTCAGTGCATCTCTAATACAACTAGAGTATGCCTCAAAGCATTGGAAAAGCACTTTTTCTTACTCCGGCATCAAGCTATGAATTGTAAGTGTTTGTGACAGAGTCATGAAGAAGGCGGCTGGTTTGCTTTTTTGCTTTCAATTGTAACAATACGGGTAGTAAAAAGCGGTAAGTAATTGTTGATGTATGGTCGCGTGAACACCGCAGAGCTGAACGGTTGCTTCCAAAAGGAGCTTTCGAAGGGTGCCCAAACAGCCCCTTTGGTCATTGCACTTTGTAATAGAGTGATAGATGGAAAACGATGGTGCCAATGTCCCAACATCCCATTCAACAAGTGCCACAACAAAATAGCTCAATGCGCACTTGGGTAAAATTCAAGCATTTAACAAGCGCTTTCCATCTATTTTGAATATTTTGACGAAATCCATAGATATGTCACATAATCAATTTACATTGGTTTGTTTCTATGTGCACCAAAAATGAAACTTTTTCACATCCATTCTTTCAATAAAAATTCTTCATGAGTTGCAGTGCACCCCAAATGCGCATGCCACACATCCTACTTGAAACTAAAAACTATGATGTTGTTTTTCTACAATTTTCACATCCATTCGTTCAATAATAATTCCTAATGAGGTTGCAACAGAATCCAAAAGTGCTAGAATGCCCACGTTTGATCAAAAAGCAAACATCTTGCCTTGAATTTGAAAACTATGATGTTCTCTTTCTATAATTTTATATCAATTGAACCTGAAAAATAGCCTTATCTCTGTTTTTGAAACTACACATCAATACTGCTTCATTTCTCAAAATTCTAATGGTGTACACCTGCTTGCAGTGCATTCGATGTTAGACTTTTTTAACTCTCCAATTCAGGATCTCAGTTTCCGCATTGGAACGAGGGAGGCGAAGATTGTCTTTTTTTCACATTCCGATGTGGGCTTCGGCATCCGGGCACTTGTCATGGACTCTGCGACGCTATAGATTGTTTTTGTGTAATTATTTTGTATCTTTTGAGACTAGGGTTTGGAACCCGTTGTACTAATTGGTAAGAAAAACCAATTATCGGCAATAATCGGAGGTTGTTTTCAAAACAATCAGCACAACCAGTTACTTTGAAAACTAATTTACACCAATTCATCGGAATGTTTGCAATTTTTTTAGGTTCTTTTCAGTGATAAATTGTCCAATTTTTGCACCAAAATGAAGCTTGGTTAGCAATAAAAGATGGTCGATGGTGAATTACAACTTCCGAAGTAGTGTTGACCACTGTTCTCCCACTTGTATGGGCTGTCTTTTGAAAGATGGCAAGTTTTGGTTAATAAAGGGTCAGTTATTTTCAAAACTACCGGGTTCCAAACCTTATCTGAGACCACTTTCGACGAGTGACCAATGCATTTATTTTTTCTCAGCATCCATCTATGGAGGCTTGGCGAACATTGGCTTTGCTTTGAACTTTACAGAATCACAAATGAAAAAGCAAAATTAATACTTTGTACAAATGTACCTGTACCCCTGGGTGGATGCTTTCTACAGGGGGCGTTTTCGCACGGCGCGCGCACAGCGCCAGTTGCTACGGTGTTTACCCCGGTAACAGCCCTGAAAACCTGCCACCTCTAGAAGCATGCATGAGCAATTCAATTACTTGGGGGCTAGCCTTTGGCTTGCCCACCATTCTTGGGGTTGTGTCATGGGTGGGGTTGGTCTTCAACTTTACCAAAAATATGAACATCTCTTCGCGAGTCAAATAGGTGTCATGCCCATATTTCTGGTACCACTCTTCCGCCGTGACGGCATCACACCCCATGAGTGCAATTGGCTTGGGCAAAACTGGAGTGCCACACTCGAGCAACCGGTTCTCAGTTCTGGCATCCGCTTTTGCACACTCCACCAGGGAGGCTTCCCTTGTCGGAGATGGTGACCGGTGGTGGAGAATGGCCTACTTTTCGCACAGCGCGCGCACAGCGCACGGTGCGCCCCCACAATATGGTCTTGGTTGCTCAATTTTGACAGTGCCTGAGAGCCTGTTTCTGCTTTTCTTCTCAGGAAATGTCCACAACGTTTTCACAGATAGCTGCCAATCCGTATGCAAAATGTCCTGATTTTGGCCGAAAAACATCATTCAAAAATGCTTGGAGGTGAATCTATTCCCTCTTGGCCCTATTGCACTCGTCGAAACAGTGCATCTAAACTTCCAAAACATGTCCCCTGTGCAAAATCCACCAGAATGCAGCAACAGCAAGCCATGCAACAAACTGAAAGGATATCACACAGGTAAAAACACACAGTTTCAGGGCAGAAACACAAGGCAAAGTTCAAATGAAATGTAGAACAGTCAAAGAGTAAATGCTGCTGAAAAAACAGGGAAAGAGGGGACAAAAGGGGTGGGAAAAGGCAGGTGGCGGGAAATATTTTATGGGGGGAGGATCCTGGACATTGTTTGCAAGCTTCACACGAAGCAGAAGAGACAACGTACAAAGCTAAGAAATTGGTTGAATGGGAGTTGTCTGCATAGATCCTTGAACAGTATGCACTTGTGGTCCCTACAGCCTCAACACATGGTGGCCTGCAGGGCTGAGCAAGTGCACTCGATACACAGCACCACGGGTAACTACACAGAGCTAGATTGGGATGTCCAGACTCTCCTGCGTAAAACTTCAAGAAGGGAAAAAGGGATTCAGTAAAGACATGAATTTGTGCTTGGGAGCATAGGGAGATGCACTGGGTCATTTTGAAGGTCTGCAGTACTGGGGTGCAGCAGGAGAGATTGAAACAAGACATGTGCTCGGGCACAGGAAGGGTTTGCGGGGAGGGCTCCTCCTCGTTGGGAAATCAAATGTGTCCAGAGCCTGCCCTGCACACCTGACAACGCTGACAGGGACTGCTTGGCTCAACCCTGGACCACTGAGCAAGGTGGTAAGAAACACCAGCATCCGTTAAAACTCTAACCGAACTGCCACATGACAGAGACCAGCAGGTGCCATTGGGAATCCCATGTGCCGCGCACACTTCACAGGTCACTGCAAACTGCACTGCACTGCACTGCACTGCATGATGATAAAAATAAAGGCTGACTGAAACTTGCATTTGCAAATTGTATTGCTCATGAAACATAACTGAAGGCAGTTCTGAAGATGGACCTTCAGCTTCCCCCTGGGCCTTCGTCAAACAGGGTGGCAACCAGCCACCCACATGTCCTGTCTCAAAGAGAATGATGCCCCAGGATGCAAAGGCCCCAATCCATCCCCCGCAAAAACATGGGATGAGTGGATTCTAACATGTACAGCTTCACCCGGTGCAAGCAGCTCCTCCTTTTGTTCATCATTCAGGACCCTGGCTCACCCTGGCTCTGTGCGCAATCTGTGTTCTTTCTCAACTCCTTACGGGAGTAACCAGTTGTGGGCCAGTGTGAAATGACACTGTGGTGAGCATTTTACAACACATGCCATGTCTGCAGGCATATTCAACAAGAAGAAAACAGCACCGCAGCAATAGCATCAGCATTCCATTCTGAAGTTAACACCTGTCATTGAAACTGAAAACAATCGTGCTGCCTTTTACATTTCTCAAGCCTGTTGCATGAATCATGCGTGCACTGCGCATTGCACTGCGCAATTGGACTTCCCAGGGCACTTGCTGGCCAGTCACCTGCATGCAACTTCCACTGTCACTGATGCAGCAAATAAACTCTACAGGCAACCTAGTCAGAACCACAAGCGTCTGGAGGCAAGCCTGTGGTTGTGCCAACAGACCAATAGAATGCCTGAGGTTTGACTTGGAGCCTGGCATTGTCTTGCAGTGCGGTGTTGCTGCCGAAGCTTGCAGCAGCCAGACACTCCTTACATGGACTCACCCTCTGCGTTCAGTACTGCAGCAGACACAGAAACTGGCACACACACACACTTCGGCGACAAACAGAGCACAGAGAAAACCGGTCTGGATGTACTAGATCTCGTCAGGTGCAAAGCACACACACACACACACACACACACACACACACACACACACACACACACACCAGCCCTTCATACCAACATCTACAGTGAACACTGTACAGTGGTGCATATGGCGTGGGGGACCTCAGGCCCACGCCCTGCCCCTCCTACTGACCAAGGGGTAGGAGGGTAAGCGGGGTCACCATGCCCCACAAACAGTGGGGAGGGGGAGGGGCTATGGGTGAGTTACTTGCACTCACAGATAGACAGGATGGTTGGCAGGGGCCAGCAGGAACAGGGTGGCCTGAAAGGTGAATACTTTGTCAAGATTCCCATGCCAATGCACGCCGGCATCCGTCAGGAAATGGGGCAGAGGCACATCGTCGTGTCTGCCAAGTTTCCAAAAGGGGGGGGGGGGCTTCAAAGGAACATGCCTGGACCCATGAGATTCCCACAGCATATTGCACAGATGGCTAATCATTCTGCGAAACACCCTTCTCGCGCCTCAGGTGGCATGTATTTCTTAGGGCATTTGAGTAGATTGGATGTCAGTCTGCAATTGCCCAACGCCGTCGCTCAGACAGTTGCCATAAGCATAACGATGTGTCTATTCATCCTCATCCTCATCTTCGTCATCATCCTCGCTTTTGGATGGGCTTTCAGCCCTGCTAGACTCTGCTCTGCTTGAATCCATACTCTTCTCACTCTTCTCACTCTTGTAACTCTTCTCGCTCTTCTCGCTTTTGGCTCGGCTCTCCGCACGACTGGACTTACTGGTCTTACTTGCTGCGAGTTCGTCGCTCTCATAGTGCCCCTTGCTGACCTCATCATCCTCTTCCTCTTCTTCATCCTCCATGCAGCTCTTACTGGCAGATGCCATCGACGCTGACTGTTGAGACTGAGAAACTGCCAAATTCTGGGACTGCGATGCGTCCTTGTCATCTGCTGCATCAGCAGATGCAGGTCCAGGCTGCTGAATGTAGGGGTCCGGGTGCTTCGGGGTAGTGTCCTGGCCCGCATAGTAGTCATACATGCCATCATCCATGTCCTGCTCCCGGGCAGGACGGTAAGGGTAGCGGCAAATGCGCTCACATAAAGCCTAGAAATGACGTTCAAATGACAGCAAGACCTGAGCCCATGCAAGGGCTCGGGCAAAAGGCATGGGGTCAGAGCCACTAACTTGCTTCTTTCTGTGCGACCATCTGTCCGCTGTGATTTGGGGTCACTTCCAGGGGGGGGAGCGGGGCTGACTTTCAGGGGCAGGATTCCCAGGTCCAGGCGAAGTGCTTTTAAACCCCACGGGGAGCCGTGTAGCACCCCCCATAGCGGTGCTTATTGACCCCCCAACCGGCCGTTAAACGGCATATTTGCACCTTGGTGGTCAAAACTTGGGTGGCATGTTGTGGCGCTATGTGTGGATCCGAACCTGTGTTCAATTCCGTTTTTTCCTTTACATGACTCCCTAATCAATGGTGGGGTCCTGGTAGCCCCAACTGCACCCTATGAGGCATCTAGCTGTTTTCAGGGAGGCATGCGTTGGCTGAAAAATCGCAAATCACCTCATAGCAGTTGTTAGATTGAAACCATGCAGGCCTGCATAAATGGGAACCATAGCCCAAGGGTTGAATTCGTGGTTTAATATGCTTAAACTCCTTTTTTTGTCCAACAAGAATGGAGGGGGGGGGGGGGGCCTTTCTTGCAGAACAGAAAATAATATTTTGCGGGGGTCAGTGCAACACAGGGTCAAGAAAAGTCATTAGGTGCCTTGTGTGAAGTTGAACTCTTTTGCCACCCCGCTTCATTGCAGAATCGGTGGTAGATTCGAACCTGACTGATCCAAGCCCAGCCACCCCCCCCCCCCCCCCGGTTGCCAGAAAAAAGCCATTTTTCAGGCCCCCCCCCCCCCATGCGGGCCATTCTCAGGGGAAAGGGATTTCACGCCTTTCTCAAGGTCAAGACCGGCCCTAGGCTACAGGGCTAGAGGCTGCAAAACACGTCCCCTTGGCATCCTCGCATGTGTATACCATGACACCATCCTAACCCCACCCCTCTACAGGGGATACCACAGGGTCACTACAGCCGCCAAAAATGTTGCCACAACAAAAATGGCTGAAAAAGCAGACACTGAACGAGCGCTCGTACTACTCTCCTTCACCAAATCCCATGGATGTGGACCTGAAAAGACCGCTTTAGCTCGGAATCAGAAAAAACCAAAGGGTTCGGGATTTTCAACATGAAAAAAAGGGGGTCATTTTTTTTGACACTCCCCCCCCCACCCCCATCTCCACCCCCTGCCCCTGCCCCCCCCAAAAAAGAGGGGGGAAATGGGGGAAAATTGTCCTCTCGGGACAGCCCCCTCCCTGGTTCCCGGATTGAGGACAGAAATCCCCAATCCACCCCCTTTGCTTTGCCCTCTCTATACATCCCCGCAAACAGCGGGTGTTAGATCAGCAGGTGGTGTATCAGTCCCTTGGAAAGCCCCCAGCCCAAAATGGCCCAAAGTGGCCCTTTTCAGGGCCAATGGGGCGCCAATCGTTGGGCCTCATTGGTGCTACATGGCTCCCCATGGGGTTGTACGTACTCCCATTGTCACCAAATAATGACCCTAGACTGGCCCAAGAGTCCCCGGGGGTCATTAGCAGTCACCGGAAAAGCCAATTTTTTCACCCAACCCATCAACTGGCCTGAAACAGTGAGGTGCTCACTGATGGGGGCCTTTAGGAGATACCATGCATCAGGGGGTTCATATAGAAGAAAGAAATTCAATGGGACCTGGGTCTGCACCAACACATAGTGGCTGCAAATGGCCAACGAAGTTTTCACCCCCATCCCGGACCCGCCTGCACCCCCAAAAATGGGCACCCAGCTGGGGAGGGGGGGGGGGGGGGGGCTGAGGGGTCATAATTGAAAAATTCATCGGAGGATACCTTGATATCCCAAAATGATGATTTGACAAGGGTCTAATCGTCCAATTTCATACAATAGGGTATGCTGCGGGAATAGCCCCAAAAAATCGGCATCTCTTGCATTTGCAACTGCTCTTGATGCAGTGTTTCACCCCAAACAGCTCAAAAACCGCCACATAGCCCCCCTTTTTTCGGGCTATGCGTGTACCATAGCGCAGGGGTTAATTTTGTGGTTTAGCCCATTGTGAAATCCTTATGTTGTCCAATCAAAGTATCCCCCAATGAGTTTTTTGGATGGGATCCCCTGGACCTCTGCCCACCTGAAACCCACGATTCTGAGGCCGATTCCCGATTTGGGGAAAATTATCCTCCGGCAGAACCACCGTCCCTGGTTCCTGAATTGAAGATGTCTGCGCTTGCAGACAAAAATCCCCAAATCAGGACCCGGGAAGGTCCTGGTCATTTGACAACCCGGGTTTGATTCCCAGTATTGTCGAGGACAGAACGGGAACCGGGCAGGGGTTTCTCCTGGGCACAATTGTCCCCTGTTCAGGAACCGGGGCAGGGGTTCTCCCTGGGGACAAAAGCTCCTTATCTGAGAACCGGACAGCGGGCTCTGAAGGGGGTCCACAAGCAGACATCATTTTCCCCAGATGGGGAAGTGGTATATTCCAGGGCCAGTTCCAGAATGGGGGGATTTTGTCTTCTCGCGACCCCCCTCCCACGCTTCCGAACAGGGGAATTTGTCTTCTTGGGAGGAACCCCCTCCCCAGTTCCCAAATGGGGGATTTTTGTCCTCGACATTCATGGGTTCGATTCCTGGAATGGTGTGTGGTTCCTTTCCCCTTGCTGCCGCCTGCCGCTCCTCTGCTGCTGCGCTGCTGCTGCTGCTGCTGCTGCTGCTGCTGCTGCTGCTGTGCTGCTTGTTGCTGCTCTGCACTTGCCAGTGTGTGAGGCCAGGCCTGAGGAGAGTTTCGGAGGGGGTTGGACAGTGCAATACCTCATTCTTCTCACGCTCCTGCTCCCAGACCAAGTGGTTATACGTGGGCTGCCGCTGCTGGATACGCTTGAGAAGGGCTTGATTCTCCTGGGTGATCCTCACAAGCTCCCGTCGTCGCTGGTCCCGGTTCAGCGACTTGTATGACACGGCGTTGCGGGTATCAATGCCCGAGCGCTGCATGATCTCCGTCATACGGCGCACAAGAGTCCGGTTGTCACGCTCGATTTCACTGCAACGCTCCTCTTCCATTTGGGCTTTCTTCAGCTTTTGGTACAGATGGGGGTACATAGGAGGAGCCTTGTTGTCAATGGATGGTCTGATCTTCTGC
>OZ038386.1:18432397-18609897 GCA_964036045.1 Eutreptiella sp. 'Long Island Sound 2002'
TGTAGCCGGAATTAACCGGGGGCCTTGTGTCCTTAAACACAAGTACCACCGCCATTGGAACCACGGACGTCCATGGGTCGGTTTTTGGGGTATTTTGGGGGTCCCGTCAATTGAGCCCCTTTTGGGGGGGGGGGTCCGGCCGGAGGGCTCTATCCCCCCCCCCCCCCGCCCCGGAAATGAAAACCCGGCCTCCCCTGTCCTGAATCAAATCACGGGTTAGGTGCAGGATGGCCTCATGGCACAAAACATGGCACAAACCACACAAACCAACAACCCCTCATTTCCTCTAGCCTGAATCCTGTACTCTGAAACTCAGTACCTCATTAGTACGCCGTTACTCTTGGGTCTGATGTCCAATGAGGTTGTACTCGAGCGATAGAAGTGGAGTGGCTGCTGCACACTGTGCACCCCCTTGAGCTTGTGGGCACGCAAGCGCCCCTGTCCTTCCAATCATACTATCTTTGCTCGCATCAGGACATATTTGCTGAGGGGACCAACGGAGCAGCGACTGTCCTGTTTCTGACAACCACCGGCATCCCCACACAATGCATCGGGCCCAGCCAGTCGCAAGTCAAGTGTGCGAGGACAAATGGCGCGACCGCTCTTACCGTATTCATCGTCAGAAGTTGCAGAAGATCAGACCATCCATTGACAACAAGGCTCCTCCTATGTACCCCCATCTGTACCAAAAGCTGAAGAAAGCCCAAATGGAAGAGGAGCGTTGCAGTGAAATCGAGCGTGACAACCGGACTCTTGTGCGCCGTATGACGGAGATCATGCAGCGCTCGGGCATTGATACCCGCAACGCCGTGTCATACAAGTCGCTGAACCGGGACCAGCGACGACGGGAGCTTGTGAGGATCACCCAGGAGAATCAAGCCCTTCTCAAGCGTATCCAGCAGCGGCAGCCCACGTATAACCACTTGGTCTGGGAGCAGGAGCGTGAGAAGAATGAGGTATTGCACTGTCCAACCCCCTCCGAAACTCTCCTCAGGCCTGGCCTCACACACTGGCAAGTGCAGAGCAGCAACAAGCAGCACAGCAGCAGCAGCAGCAGCAGCAGCAGCAGCAGCAGCAGCGCAGCAGCAGAGGAGCGGCAGGCGGCAGCAAGGGGAAAGGAACCACACACCATTCCAGGAATCGAACCCATGAATGTCGAGGACAAAAATCCCCCATTTGGGAACTGGGGAGGGGGTTCCTCCCAAGAAGACAAATTCCCCTGTTCGGAAGCGTGGGAGGGGGGTCGCGAGAAGACAAAATCCCCCCATTCTGGAACTGGCCCTGGAATATACCACTTCCCCATCTGGGGAAAATGATGTCTGCTTGTGGACCCCCTTCAGAGCCCGCTGTCCGGTTCTCAGATAAGGAGCTTTTGTCCCCAGGGAGAACCCCTGCCCCGGTTCCTGAACAGGGGACAATTGTGCCCAGGAGAAACCCCTGCCCGGTTCCCGTTCTGTCCTCGACAATACTGGGAATCAAACCCGGGTTGTCAAATGACCAGGACCTTCCCGGGTCCTGATTTGGGGATTTTTGTCTGCAAGCGCAGACATCTTCAATTCAGGAACCAGGGACGGTGGTTCTGCCGGAGGATAATTTTCCCCAAATCGGGAATCGGCCTCAGAATCGTGGGTTTCAGGTGGGCAGAGGTCCAGGGGATCCCATCCAAAAAACTCATTGGGGGATACTTTGATTGGACAACATAAGGATTTCACAATGGGCTAAACCACAAAATTAACCCCTGCGCTATGGTACACGCATAGCCCGAAAAAAGGGGGGCTATGTGGCGGTTTTTGAGCTGTTTGGGGTGAAACACTGCATCAAGAGCAGTTGCAAATGCAAGAGATGCCGATTTTTTGGGGCTATTCCCGCAGCATACCCTATTGTATGAAATTGGACGATTAGACCCTTGTCAAATCATCATTTTGGGATATCAAGGTATCCTCCGATGAATTTTTCAATTATGACCCCTCAGCCCCCCCCCCCCCCCCCTCCCCAGCTGGGTGCCCATTTTTGGGGGTGCAGGCGGGTCCGGGATGGGGGTGAAAACTTCGTTGGCCATTTGCAGCCACTATGTGTTGGTGCAGACCCAGGTCCCATTGAATTTCTTTCTTCTATATGAACCCCCTGATGCATGGTATCTCCTAAAGGCCCCCATCAGTGAGCACCTCACTGTTTCAGGCCAGTTGATGGGTTGGGTGAAAAAATTGGCTTTTCCGGTGACTGCTAATGACCCCCGGGGACTCTTGGGCCAGTCTAGGGTCATTATTTGGTGACAATGGGAGTACGTACAACCCCATGGGGAGCCATGTAGCACCAATGAGGCCCAACGATTGGCGCCCCATTGGCCCTGAAAAGGGCCACTTTGGGCCATTTTGGGCTGGGGGCTTTCCAAGGGACTGATACACCACCTGCTGATCTAACACCCGCTGTTTGCGGGGATGTATAGAGAGGGCAAAGCAAAGGGGGTGGATTGGGGATTTCTGTCCTCAATCCGGGAACCAGGGAGGGGGCTGTCCCGAGAGGACAATTTTCCCCCATTTCCCCCCTCTTTTTTGGGGGGGGCAGGGGCAGGGGGTGGAGATGGGGGTGGGGGGGGGAGTGTCAAAAAAAATGACCCCCTTTTTTTCATGTTGAAAATCCCGAACCCTTTGGTTTTTTCTGATTCCGAGCTAAAGCGGTCTTTTCAGGTCCACATCCATGGGATTTGGTGAAGGAGAGTAGTACGAGCGCTCGTTCAGTGTCTGCTTTTTCAGCCATTTTTGTTGTGGCAACATTTTTGGCGGCTGTAGTGACCCTGTGGTATCCCCTGTAGAGGGGTGGGGTTAGGATGGTGTCATGGTATACACATGCGAGGATGCCAAGGGGACGTGTTTTGCAGCCTCTAGCCCTGTAGCCTAGGGCCGGTCTTGACCTTGAGAAAGGCGTGAAATCCCTTTCCCCTGAGAATGGCCCGCATGGGGGGGGGGGGGCCTGAAAAATGGCTTTTTTCTGGCAACCGGGGGGGGGGGGGGGGTGGCTGGGCTTGGATCAGTCAGGTTCGAATCTACCACCGATTCTGCAATGAAGCGGGGTGGCAAAAGAGTTCAACTTCACACAAGGCACCTAATGACTTTTCTTGACCCTGTGTTGCACTGACCCCCGCAAAATATTATTTTCTGTTCTGCAAGAAAGGCCCCCCCCCCCCCCTCCATTCTTGTTGGACAAAAAAAGGAGTTTAAGCATATTAAACCACGAATTCAACCCTTGGGCTATGGTTCCCATTTATGCAGGCCTGCATGGTTTCAATCTAACAACTGCTATGAGGTGATTTGCGATTTTTCAGCCAACGCATGCCTCCCTGAAAACAGCTAGATGCCTCATAGGGTGCAGTTGGGGCTACCAGGACCCCACCATTGATTAGGGAGTCATGTAAAGGAAAAAACGGAATTGAACACAGGTTCGGATCCACACATAGCGCCACAACATGCCACCCAAGTTTTGACCACCAAGGTGCAAATATGCCGTTTAACGGCCGGTTGGGGGGTCAATAAGCACCGCTATGGGGGGTGCTACACGGCTCCCCGTGGGGTTTAAAAGCACTTCGCCTGGACCTGGGAATCCTGCCCCTGAAAGTCAGCCCCGCTCCCCCCCCTGGAAGTGACCCCAAATCACAGCGGACAGATGGTCGCACAGAAAGAAGCAAGTTAGTGGCTCTGACCCCATGCCTTTTGCCCGAGCCCTTGCATGGGCTCAGGTCTTGCTGTCATTTGAACGTCATTTCTAGGCTTTATGTGAGCGCATTTGCCGCTACCCTTACCGTCCTGCCCGGGAGCAGGACATGGATGATGGCATGTATGACTACTATGCGGGCCAGGACACTACCCCGAAGCACCCGGACCCCTACATTCAGCAGCCTGGACCTGCATCTGCTGATGCAGCAGATGACAAGGACGCATCGCAGTCCCAGAATTTGGCAGTTTCTCAGTCTCAACAGTCAGCGTCGATGGCATCTGCCAGTAAGAGCTGCATGGAGGATGAAGAAGAGGAAGAGGATGATGAGGTCAGCAAGGGGCACTATGAGAGCGACGAACTCGCAGCAAGTAAGACCAGTAAGTCCAGTCGTGCGGAGAGCCGAGCCAAAAGCGAGAAGAGCGAGAAGAGTTACAAGAGTGAGAAGAGTGAGAAGAGTATGGATTCAAGCAGAGCAGAGTCTAGCAGGGCTGAAAGCCCATCCAAAAGCGAGGATGATGACGAAGATGAGGATGAGGATGAATAGACACATCGTTATGCTTATGGCAACTGTCTGAGCGACGGCGTTGGGCAATTGCAGACTGACATCCAATCTACTCAAATGCCCTAAGAAATACATGCCACCTGAGGCGCGAGAAGGGTGTTTCGCAGAATGATTAGCCATCTGTGCAATATGCTGTGGGAATCTCATGGGTCCAGGCATGTTCCTTTGAAGCCCCCCCCCCCCTTTTGGAAACTTGGCAGACACGACGATGTGCCTCTGCCCCATTTCCTGACGGATGCCGGCGTGCATTGGCATGGGAATCTTGACAAAGTATTCACCTTTCAGGCCACCCTGTTCCTGCTGGCCCCTGCCAACCATCCTGTCTATCTGTGAGTGCAAGTAACTCACCCATAGCCCCTCCCCCTCCCCACTGTTTGTGGGGCATGGTGACCCCGCTTACCCTCCTACCCCTTGGTCAGTAGGAGGGGCAGGGCGTGGGCCTGAGGTCCCCCACGCCATATGCACCACTGTACAGTGTTCACTGTAGATGTTGGTATGAAGGGCTGGTGTGTGTGTGTGTGTGTGTGTGTGTGTGTGTGTGTGTGTGTGTGTGTGTGCTTTGCACCTGACGAGATCTAGTACATCCAGACCGGTTTTCTCTGTGCTCTGTTTGTCGCCGAAGTGTGTGTGTGTGCCAGTTTCTGTGTCTGCTGCAGTACTGAACGCAGAGGGTGAGTCCATGTAAGGAGTGTCTGGCTGCTGCAAGCTTCGGCAGCAACACCGCACTGCAAGACAATGCCAGGCTCCAAGTCAAACCTCAGGCATTCTATTGGTCTGTTGGCACAACCACAGGCTTGCCTCCAGACGCTTGTGGTTCTGACTAGGTTGCCTGTAGAGTTTATTTGCTGCATCAGTGACAGTGGAAGTTGCATGCAGGTGACTGGCCAGCAAGTGCCCTGGGAAGTCCAATTGCGCAGTGCAATGCGCAGTGCACGCATGATTCATGCAACAGGCTTGAGAAATGTAAAAGGCAGCACGATTGTTTTCAGTTTCAATGACAGGTGTTAACTTCAGAATGGAATGCTGATGCTATTGCTGCGGTGCTGTTTTCTTCTTGTTGAATATGCCTGCAGACATGGCATGTGTTGTAAAATGCTCACCACAGTGTCATTTCACACTGGCCCACAACTGGTTACTCCCGTAAGGAGTTGAGAAAGAACACAGATTGCGCACAGAGCCAGGGTGAGCCAGGGTCCTGAATGATGAACAAAAGGAGGAGCTGCTTGCACCGGGTGAAGCTGTACATGTTAGAATCCACTCATCCCATGTTTTTGCGGGGGATGGATTGGGGCCTTTGCATCCTGGGGCATCATTCTCTTTGAGACAGGACATGTGGGTGGCTGGTTGCCACCCTGTTTGACGAAGGCCCAGGGGGAAGCTGAAGGTCCATCTTCAGAACTGCCTTCAGTTATGTTTCATGAGCAATACAATTTGCAAATGCAAGTTTCAGTCAGCCTTTATTTTTATCATCATGCAGTGCAGTGCAGTGCAGTGCAGTTTGCAGTGACCTGTGAAGTGTGCGCGGCACATGGGATTCCCAATGGCACCTGCTGGTCTCTGTCATGTGGCAGTTCGGTTAGAGTTTTAACGGATGCTGGTGTTTCTTACCACCTTGCTCAGTGGTCCAGGGTTGAGCCAAGCAGTCCCTGTCAGCGTTGTCAGGTGTGCAGGGCAGGCTCTGGACACATTTGATTTCCCAACGAGGAGGAGCCCTCCCCGCAAACCCTTCCTGTGCCCGAGCACATGTCTTGTTTCAATCTCTCCTGCTGCACCCCAGTACTGCAGACCTTCAAAATGACCCAGTGCATCTCCCTATGCTCCCAAGCACAAATTCATGTCTTTACTGAATCCCTTTTTCCCTTCTTGAAGTTTTACGCAGGAGAGTCTGGACATCCCAATCTAGCTCTGTGTAGTTACCCGTGGTGCTGTGTATCGAGTGCACTTGCTCAGCCCTGCAGGCCACCATGTGTTGAGGCTGTAGGGACCACAAGTGCATACTGTTCAAGGATCTATGCAGACAACTCCCATTCAACCAATTTCTTAGCTTTGTACGTTGTCTCTTCTGCTTCGTGTGAAGCTTGCAAACAATGTCCAGGATCCTCCCCCCATAAAATATTTCCCGCCACCTGCCTTTTCCCACCCCTTTTGTCCCCTCTTTCCCTGTTTTTTCAGCAGCATTTACTCTTTGACTGTTCTACATTTCATTTGAACTTTGCCTTGTGTTTCTGCCCTGAAACTGTGTGTTTTTACCTGTGTGATATCCTTTCAGTTTGTTGCATGGCTTGCTGTTGCTGCATTCTGGTGGATTTTGCACAGGGGACATGTTTTGGAAGTTTAGATGCACTGTTTCGACGAGTGCAATAGGGCCAAGAGGGAATAGATTCACCTCCAAGCATTTTTGAATGATGTTTTTCGGCCAAAATCAGGACATTTTGCATACGGATTGGCAGCTATCTGTGAAAACGTTGTGGACATTTCCTGAGAAGAAAAGCAGAAACAGGCTCTCAGGCACTGTCAAAATTGAGCAACCAAGACCATATTGTGGGGGCGCACCGTGCGCTGTGCGCGCGCTGTGCGAAAAGTAGGCCATTCTCCACCACCGGTCACCATCTCCGACAAGGGAAGCCTCCCTGGTGGAGTGTGCAAAAGCGGATGCCAGAACTGAGAACCGGTTGCTCGAGTGTGGCACTCCAGTTTTGCCCAAGCCAATTGCACTCATGGGGTGTGATGCCGTCACGGCGGAAGAGTGGTACCAGAAATATGGGCATGACACCTATTTGACTCGCGAAGAGATGTTCATATTTTTGGTAAAGTTGAAGACCAACCCCACCCATGACACAACCCCAAGAATGGTGGGCAAGCCAAAGGCTAGCCCCCAAGTAATTGAATTGCTCATGCATGCTTCTAGAGGTGGCAGGTTTTCAGGGCTGTTACCGGGGTAAACACCGTAGCAACTGGCGCTGTGCGCGCGCCGTGCGAAAACGCCCCCTGTAGAAAGCATCCACCCAGGGGTACAGGTACATTTGTACAAAGTATTAATTTTGCTTTTTCATTTGTGATTCTGTAAAGTTCAAAGCAAAGCCAATGTTCGCCAAGCCTCCATAGATGGATGCTGAGAAAAAATAAATGCATTGGTCACTCGTCGAAAGTGGTCTCAGATAAGGTTTGGAACCCGGTAGTTTTGAAAATAACTGACCCTTTATTAACCAAAACTTGCCATCTTTCAAAAGACAGCCCATACAAGTGGGAGAACAGTGGTCAACACTACTTCGGAAGTTGTAATTCACCATCGACCATCTTTTATTGCTAACCAAGCTTCATTTTGGTGCAAAAATTGGACAATTTATCACTGAAAAGAACCTAAAAAAATTGCAAACATTCCGATGAATTGGTGTAAATTAGTTTTCAAAGTAACTGGTTGTGCTGATTGTTTTGAAAACAACCTCCGATTATTGCCGATAATTGGTTTTTCTTACCAATTAGTACAACGGGTTCCAAACCCTAGTCTCAAAAGATACAAAATAATTACACAAAAACAATCTATAGCGTCGCAGAGTCCATGACAAGTGCCCGGATGCCGAAGCCCACATCGGAATGTGAAAAAAAGACAATCTTCGCCTCCCTCGTTCCAATGCGGAAACTGAGATCCTGAATTGGAGAGTTAAAAAAGTCTAACATCGAATGCACTGCAAGCAGGTGTACACCATTAGAATTTTGAGAAATGAAGCAGTATTGATGTGTAGTTTCAAAAACAGAGATAAGGCTATTTTTCAGGTTCAATTGATATAAAATTATAGAAAGAGAACATCATAGTTTTCAAATTCAAGGCAAGATGTTTGCTTTTTGATCAAACGTGGGCATTCTAGCACTTTTGGATTCTGTTGCAACCTCATTAGGAATTATTATTGAACGAATGGATGTGAAAATTGTAGAAAAACAACATCATAGTTTTTAGTTTCAAGTAGGATGTGTGGCATGCGCATTTGGGGTGCACTGCAACTCATGAAGAATTTTTATTGAAAGAATGGATGTGAAAAAGTTTCATTTTTGGTGCACATAGAAACAAACCAATGTAAATTGATTATGTGACATATCTATGGATTTCGTCAAAATATTCAAAATAGATGGAAAGCGCTTGTTAAATGCTTGAATTTTACCCAAGTGCGCATTGAGCTATTTTGTTGTGGCACTTGTTGAATGGGATGTTGGGACATTGGCACCATCGTTTTCCATCTATCACTCTATTACAAAGTGCAATGACCAAAGGGGCTGTTTGGGCACCCTTCGAAAGCTCCTTTTGGAAGCAACCGTTCAGCTCTGCGGTGTTCACGCGACCATACATCAACAATTACTTACCGCTTTTTACTACCCGTATTGTTACAATTGAAAGCAAAAAAGCAAACCAGCCGCCTTCTTCATGACTCTGTCACAAACACTTACAATTCATAGCTTGATGCCGGAGTAAGAAAAAGTGCTTTTCCAATGCTTTGAGGCATACTCTAGTTGTATTAGAGATGCACTGAGCATCCATGCATTTCTATCTTAGTATTGGCCCCACCAAAAGTGGTGATAACACATTTTGACCTATGGAACCAAACACCCAATCAGGATATGGAGTGGACCCCTTAATCCCCTATCAATGTGAGGCAAATCATCTTTTCCTGAGTTGACTGAGAACTGACATATCCAGGGCAGAGCCTATGGATTTATCTATGTTTTCTCATGAATTGTTAGCTGTCCTAGTGGTATGCACCCTAGGGGGCTGGGCACCTCTTTTTGAGAGGTCCTGGGTTCAATTCCCGGTCAGCCTAGCTAAGTAGGAAGATCCCATGTGACATGGCAGTGACCTCATCGCCACATGCCCTGCCACCTCAGCACATATGGGACCCAAAACAAAGAGTGCACATCTCCTGAGATGGCACTATGGAGATAGAGTGACCATGGGGCAGTTTTCCAACTCTTTTCCCAAACATTTCAGCTATCTTTGTGAATATGCAATCCGATTTGACCTGAGTTGCAGTTACTCTGAATATCCTGCCATCTTTCACTGTTTACATTGCAGCCCTTCATGCTTTGATCCTCATTCTCTTCTACTTGCATACCTCTGGCTTGGGCTATCCTGGATTGATTGTATTTCAGCAAACAAAAGCTTTTCATCTTCCAAAACAAGCAGCAGGAAACCCTACACCAGCAGCAAGCAGCAGGAGAGGCACAAACACAGCGTTGAAATCACTATAAACTTTTCTGGTAGCAAGAGGCAGACTGTCTCTACGTACCGGCAGCAACCCCGTGCCGTACAACCAGTGCGCTGAGATCAGTCACATATAACCAGAAGGGCGAACGAAGATGGACACAAAGAAGGAGGACACCGACGTGAAGTCAGCGCGTGAGGCACTAGCAAGGCCAGCACCTGGTGAACCTGGACTTGGACCTAGAGCTATACCTTCGGAGCCCTTACATGGGCCAATGTACGTGGCTGAGGACTCGTTGGATGGACTCTAGTCAGCCTTGAGGGCCCTCTCAGTCGAGGAGGTGGTCACTCAGCCTGTGAAGAGGAAGAGAGAGAGCGAGAAGAATGCTGGAGACGAAGCAGACGAAGCAGAGGACCAAGGGCAAGACCTGACGAATGACCCTACCTTCGAAGGCGCACCAAGCGCTTCTGGCCTCCACGCATCACCCCCTCCTATAACCACCACACTCCCAATTCCAGACCCAGCCGCTGCAACATCCACTCCCATAACCAACCCGCCTATGGCAGAGGGCACAGGCCTCACTGGCATGCCTGCCTACCCTGCCTATGGTTTGGGCCCACCTACCACTGCGTTTCCTGAGGCAACTACTGCCAGTGAGCCGGTGGCTTCGAGTTCTGCGCCGCGATGGTATGCGGCTGACTATCACCATCCTCTACCCGCTACGGGAACCTATGTGGATGTTCCTGGGTATGCACCTGGGTATGCAACCTTGAGTGGGTTAAGGAGAGGACCTGAGTCTCTTGGAGGCAGGAGTAGAGGATCGGGGAGATCCTCCAACTGGTCCCTGACGCGGACGGAGATCAACGAGGTGCTCCGAGGAGCCACTTCTAAAATCGTGGGCGACCTCACTCAAGAGATCGGAGAGAAACTGGAGCCCCTGATGATACCGCCCCAAGGGTCACCTACCACGGTGGGAGTCTCACCCCATCAAGTTCAGGCCAACCGCCTGGTGGCAGGGCTGACAAACACCCTGGGGGGCTTGAGGAGCCGACCGATGCCGACCCCTGCAGCGATACCGAAAAGTCCTTTCGTACCGAGAACGGCCCAGCCGCCCTACAGCCACGTGACGAACTCTACGAGGGCCGAGCTGGACCGGCTGGGGCTGACAGCCTTGAGGGCAATGGTGGATGTGGAGCCTTATGGCTCTAGTGATCTAGGCGGAGACCCCTCTGATGATGAGCCGCCGTCTATGACTTCTGCTTCGCCCTCGGAGGACGATGACCCGGAGGACCCCGAGAACCCAAGGGGAAAGAAGAAAAAGAAGAAGAAGAAGACCCGACGTCCTGAGGGACGCAGGTCTCAGGAGGCGAAGGCTATTGCCACCTCCAAGATCGTGGTGAACGTGCCTGAGTTCACGGGCAAGGACCTCAGCAAGTTTGCTGAGAATTTTGGCCGGTTTCTCCGATTGACCGGCCAAACCCACGCTAGTGGACGAGTCAAGTGCGATCTGCTCCTGCAGTGCTGCAGGACGAAGTACCTGGAGAAGCAGGTCAGGCAGATCGTTACTAACTCCGCCACCTTTGCCGATGTGTTGGTTGCCTTGGAGAGGCAGTACCCGACCTACGAAACCGACCTCTCCATCAGGGCCGAGATCCAGAACCTGCCCGTGCTGCCCAACAACCCCAAACCTGGCAGGGTCTCTGAGCTGTTGGCTGACCTGGATCATTGGGCTGGACGATTGACGCCCGGTTCCTACAGCAGCGACGACCTGCTTTTCTGGTTGGTGGCCAAGCTCCCTCGAGAGCTATGGGACGAGTGCCGTTCGACGGCGGAGCGCAAGGCTAGATCCCTCCGCTACGAGGATCTATGCGTGCTACTCCTGGAGCTGGCGCTGGAGAAGGAGAGCGACCAGCACCTGAACAACTACCGTCCTGGAGGAGGATGTTCTGGAGGTCATGGCAAAGGGTACCAAGGGTCCCGACCTGGGCAGGGGACTACCCCCAAACACGCCCACGCCCGTATCATGGAGAACGTTAAGGAGCTCTTCTGGTGTGATGCCAGAGACGAGCAGGGCCACTTGCAGCACGCCCCTGACTGCGAGCAGCGAGACTGCTTCGTAGTCCAGGGGAAGCAGCAGGAGAAGAACACCGGCGCCAAAGCGAAGCTGCCGGATCATTACAGGTGCACCATCACGTGTGCCTTCTGCGGGAAGCGGAAGCACTACGAGGATGAGTGCTACCATAAGCAACGCCTATCAGCGAAGCTTAAGGGTGAAGATCCTGGCAAAGGCTCAGGCAAAGGTGGAGGCAAAGGCGAAGGCAACGACTCCGGCAAGGGCAAGTCGAAAGGACGTGGACAAGGGCAAGACAAGAGTCAAGGTGGATGAGGAGGAGGCGCTAACCGCAGCCAGACAAGGACAACAAGAACAAGGACAAGAACGGAGGCAACCCCAACCCTAATCCAGGGGGGAACTCCGAGCCCTTTGGAGGGCAGTCTGGTCCTACCACACGCTCACAAACGCAGGCCCAGCAAGAACCAGGAGCCAAGCGTGAGCATGAAGGTGGTGATGACGGCAACGCTAAGAAGAGGAGCCGTTTCATGAGGATGGCCCGCAAACTGCGGAACAAGGGGTTCGAGGTGACCTGTCCCGCGGAGTTCTGACGGGGACGCTCCGGTGGCACCCAAGACCTGGTGTTTTGGGTACGTATCCGACTAGGGGGACGCGAATACCTGGGGGTATTGGATACTGGCGCCACAATATCTATAGTGGCCAAGAAAATTTTACCTTGTGGGAGCCTGAAGAACACCATGACCACCGCCGCTATACAAATGGGAGATGGACATGTGGTGCACAGCTGCGGGGACTGTGAAGTGGAGGTACCTATGGGCTCCCGGACTATCGCCCATCGGTTCTATGTGATGGACACTGAGGCCTTCGACTTTGTACTGGGGACTGACTTCTTCGTGCAGCACTCCCAGATACAATCCCTGACGCTGCAAGCGCCATACCTCCTCTACGTGGACCATGGCAGTGGCAGAGAGTCTGTGCCACTGCAGCAGTCGGAACATACCTCGAGTTACCTGAGGCTATCGAAGGAGGAGCCCTCGAACATGATGGCGGCCTCCAAAACTGAGGACTATCAACTATTGGGGGAACTCCTAGACCAAGGTCTGAAGGAGTTGGGTTACTCTAAAGAAGACCTGAGTGTGGAGTTGTTCGCCAGCGACAAGCAGCATGTACTGGACCTTTACTGCAGCAAGGGGAATAACTGCAGCTACAAATTTTACTGGCCCTCTTTCGGGATGGCCTACGGGAACCCCAGGTTCAGTGAACTGGGGAAGGTCCTGACCAAGGTGGCCTTGGAACGTTCCCGTATGGTCCTGTGTTCCCCCGATTGGGGAGCCCATGGGGGCAACGAGTACTGGCGAAACCTCCTGGACAGGCTGACTATCAGCTCTGTTCGGTTACCTGATGAGGCCATCTACGTGCCTCTGGGGCGTAAGACGCCTATTGGGAAACCCGGATGGGGGAGTATGCTGAGCGTTGTGGACGGAGGTCTTACCTCCATCCCCTGGGAGGATCTGGACCCGACTGTGGTCCAGGCTATACAACGAGAAAGCGACGGACTCGCCTTGGGTGACTTGAAGGATCGCCTACGACCTCAAGATGCTGTTGAGACTACACCCGGAGGAGATGAGTACGTCGTGACTCACACCAACGCCCCCTACTCTCCCTGCCATGTACCTGTTCCTGATGGAGTCTCTGAGTGTGCACTATCCGAGCTACCTAGCTCTATCCACTCAGATGACGAAACTGAGCACGACGCCTTCTTCGTGCAGACCTGTGTGGAGGAAGTGGAGAACGCCGAGTACGTCGCCCCACTGAAACCCCTACTCTCCATGAGGGTGGAAGACCCCGTGGACGAAGAGCTGGACCCTCGATTCAGGCTAACGGAGTATGTGGATTCCAAGAGGAAGTTGGCGGCAAAAAAGCTATGCTACGCGAAGCCTACCCGCAGCTCATGGCCACTGAAGCAAGGACGTATGGGAGATCTATCCCAATTGAAGGAGGACCTCGAACAGAAGATCACCACCTGGCAAAGGGAGGTAGATCTTAAGCTCATGAAGAGCGTGTGGGGCGCCCATGTGAGGACCCCAGAGGAGGACGACCTCTCGGAGGAATGTGTATGTGAACCCCCTTGAGCGTGCCTATGTTGCCATCGTCCACCGGAGATGGTTGAACAAGACCTTCTATCTGCCTACCAAGGGTTGAAGGACACCACCAAGGGCGACGAGTCGGTGGAGGATCACCTCCCGACGTCTATTACGCAGGGGGCCAGCAACTTACACTCTGACGAGGACATGGAGGACAAGATCAAGCTATTGGACCCGCGGGTGCAGAAGCTTATAAGGACCTATCTGGAGGTGTTCGGAGAACTACCCCCTCCAGCTTCATGCGACAAGCTGGTACAGATGGACCTCAAGCTGAAACCCGAGTTCGTGGGTCACAAGATCCGGAGGAGACCCTATCCAGCTCCTAAAGAGCAGGCCGACGAGATCGAGCGACAGATACAAGAATGTATCGACGCTGGCCTAGTCCTGGAGTACAAGGACGGGGACTACCCCCTACACTGCAGCCCCTGTTTCCTGGTGGCTAAACCTGGGTCTACAGCCAAACGGCTGGTAGTGGACTACGGAGAGCTGAACAAGAAAACGCTGAACCACTCAGGGTCCATTCCCAATATGGAGTCTACCCTGGAGAAGATAGCCTCCTGTCGCTACAAGACCAAAATGGACAAGAGGAGCGGATTCTGGCAAGTGGACCTGACGCCCAACGCTCAGGAGCTCCTCGCCTTCATCACCCCTCAGGGGAGGGTGTTCAAGTGGAAGGTCATGCCGTTTGGCGTGGCTAACGCACCCGCTTTATTCCAAGAGCTGATGAACAAGATCTTGTCCATCCTACGAAGGAGACCTAAGGTGCAGGAGCTCATATCCCGTGGGGCCCAGATGGAAGCTCACATCGACGATGTATGCCTCGGGACCAATACCCAGGAGGACCACCTAATCCTCTTGGATGAGTTCTTTGCGGTCTGCCAGGAGAACCACACACGACTCCAGCTGGAGAAGTGTGAGTTCATGCAGGAGACCATGCACTACTTGGGGTTTGACGTTGGCTATGGGTGGTGGACCCCACCGGCCTCTAAGGCTAAGCCCCTGATGGACGCCAAGGTACGACACGAAGACCCCAAGAAAGGACTTCATGATGTACGCAGTCTCATTGGGGCGTGCAACTTCTATCGCCGCCACGTCAAGAACTTCACCTACACCAGCGCCGTTCTGACGGACTTGATCAAGAAGAGTACTACTTGGCGCTGGGGCCCACAAGAGCAACAAGCGTTTGACGAGCTCAAAGACAAGGTGGCCAACGCGAAATGCTTGGTCGTGCCTAGGGCACAAGAGGAGATTATCCTGGTGACCGACGCCAGCAATGTGGGCGGTGGTGGAACGTTGTTCCAATGGCAAGCACTAGAGAAGGAGGAGTTCGACTCGGCCATTTCCCAATGGGGGACGGAAGGTCTCAACCGAGATGGAACCCTCAAGCACAGCTACCCTGACGACAAGTGGGTCCTAGTACCTCTGGGCCACTGGAACTGGAAGTGGAACCAGGCCAGGGGGAACTACTCCACCTATGAGCAGGAGTTGCTCGCGGGTATGCTGGTGCTATCCTCACAAGCACGACTGTTGGGGAGTAACCCTGTGGTCTGGCTGTGCGACCAAGAACCGGTCCGCAGTTTCCAGAAGGGCCCCCCACCTGAGAAGGCCAAGCTACGGCGCTGGTGGACCTACCTCAGTCAACTACGGCTGACGGTACACCATATCCAGGGAGTGAAGAACGAGTGTGCCGACTACATCAGCTGCAACAACTTCGACGCCCTGATTGGTGCCCGGTCTGAAGCGCCGGCTAAGGAGGCGTTCAGCCGTATGGACTTCCACTTGGACCTCAAAATGACGATCATACGCCGCCTGGATGGAATCCAACAATCCGAGTACCTGAAGGAGTTTGGGGATATCTACAAGCGCCTGGAGAAACGCCTTGAACCCCTCCTGGTCAACCAAGATCAGTGGAAGACCAGTACGCTCAGATACTGGCTGGTACAAGAGGGTCCTGAGATCCCTCAATGTCCAGGTGTCTACGGGGATTCCCTACTCTCACACGAGCAACCCCCTATGTGAGCGACAGATCCGTGTCCTCAAAGAGAATGTAAGGATATGGTGCAAAACTGAACGCACCAGAGACTGGGTGAGACTACTCCCCGTCATATCCTTGATGATGAACTCCCAAGACAGTTCAGCTACTGGCTACTCGCCCCATGAGCTATTCCTAGGGCGCCCGGCATGGTTCCTACATGCCCCCTATCCAGAGGACACCCATTCTTCTGTGGGTGAATGGGTCCAAGAGCAACAAGCGAAGGTGGACAAGGCCAAGGCTATGCTCCAGAGAGTGAGGGAGCGTCAGTGGAACAAGAAGAACAAGCACCGAGTACCGGCCACCTACCAAGAGGGGGACTGGGTGCTGGTGCACCACAGTCGACTACCCGCCTGGCCACGCTCTACCAGCGATGACCCATACTTCGGGCCGTACAAGATTCTATCAGTGGATGGACACCGTATCACCGTGCGGTGCTCTCCCCGTCAAGGGGGGACCCTGGTGTGCGCTGCTCAACACCTGAAGCGCTACCATGATCCTGAAGACCTCTGTGGGGAGGAGTCCGAGCTGAACGACGAGGAAATCGCCGCTCTGGACCTACAAGGGGCTGCCGGCCCTATGGAAGTTGAAGGTGAACTCCCCGACATGAACGCCGAGGAGATGGCTAAGGAGGGCTTCTACCTGGTGAAGTCTGTCCTACGCCACCGCTATCGCCAGGGTTGGCGCTTCCTCACCCTCTGGGAAGGGTTTGGAGTCGAAGAGGCCACCTGGGAGCCCTTCTCTGCGTTTGTTCTACCTGAGGGACGCCTCAACTCAGTTCTGGTTGACTACTTGTCCCAGAACAACCTTGGTGAGTTGCTGAGGCTCGCTGAGACCCTCGCCTCCAAGACTAAGGCTAGGGACTGAACCTTACCTTACCCCTAAGTGTGCTACGTATGTCTGTGTGTGTCTCACTTCTCTCCCGCGCGTGGCCCCCGGAGACCGGGCTTGGCTGATGTCGGACCGAAGGTCCTAGTCAGGTACTGTTACCACTCCTATGGCGCCCAATTTCTGTGCTGGCGCCTATCCTTGGGGAAGACGGCAAAAGCCCTACCTACTACAGGGGAGGGGTGGCCAAGTGTGCTAAGGGCATACAAAACGCCCATTTTTGCTAATGGCCAAAAGCTAACGCACTCCCCTGCCCACGTGGAAAAGCACGCGGGACAGGAGACCCCACTACACTACACACCCTACCTACAGTGGCACCCTCCTGGTGGGCGAGCACTTCTGCAACTGGCTCAAGCCCCCACTCAGGACTACCACTCCTACACGCACACTCTACTGGGTGTGGTTGAAGAACACGTCGTGGGTCCTAATGACCCTCCTGTGAAGAAGACAAGAGAACACAGCGCTGCTAAGCAACTGTGCCCTAACAGGGGACGCCACAACGCGTTTCCCCTGCTGGGGCTTGGAGGGAAGAGGTGCTCTTTTTGCGTGCACTGCGTGGATGTGGATGGAGTAGAACTGCCCTTGCCTCTCCTGGCGGAGGTGCAGTCAATTGTTTGTGTGATCTGCGCGCTTGTTTAGCAGGACAAGAAAAAAATGGTATGCTGCTGCACCAACCACCCTACCTGCCCACCTGTAAAGCGAAGGCAAATGAAGGGGTGTTTGCGGCGGAGGAACCAAGCCACACTCCACGTATTATACGCTTCTCAGTGTGACCTATAATACACTGTCCGCAAACACGCCCTGTCAAGCAAGCAAGCGTTAAGAGACTCCTCAGGTTCTCTTAAAGAACGTACCGAGGAGCCCCTGGGTAACCTAAACAAGGTTTACCGTGCGCATACCGCGTGGCCTACCCTTTAATGCGTGTTTGAATGCACTAGCATGCACGAGTGTCTTGGGCAAACCTGCCCATCTGAACCACAATCACGAACTCCACCAGGGGGTGGCCCCACCTGGGCTTACTCACCTTACCTACCGCTGGAGAGAGAGAGCAAGTAGGCACGTGAGCGGGGCGCAAGCGAAAAACGTCGCTATGCACTTGTGTGTATGTCTAATCACCCTGATCTGACCTCTAATCATCTGCAATCTTTCTAATCAATCCCTCTATCGGGTTCTATCGTTGTTAGCGCTGCTACAAGACTCGTTCACGGAGACAGGAGACGAGCAATGTGTATGCTGCATACGAGACGAGCACACCTGTAGCTCATACCTGATTCATTGAAGTCTTTTTGTTGATTTTCGAATTCTTGGATTTTTGACCCTTCTGTCAGTGTGGGTGGAATCTGTATGTTTATCTATTAATGTTTGTCTCGTCATTTTTCGAGTTACGTGAGACATACGTTTATAATTCCATTATTTCTGCATTTTCCGGCGCTTCGCTAGGAGCCGCTCCTGCGCGCCGCCTTTTTGTCCGTAGGAATTTCTGGATTTAAAAAATCTAGAGATGACTATAATTTTTATAAAAATGTGCTTGTGATGCACAATTGGATTCTGCTCAGGTGTGTTGTCTTAGAAAAATTCTAGGCCGTCATTTGACGGATTTAGGTGTTGTCGCTCTGCGTTTGCGTGGATTCGTCCATAATTATCCCATTCCTGCCTCTGCAGATATCCTCGTGAAAGCGTCGCTGAGTAGGCCGTGTTCGGGCCGAAAAGCAGCAGCCAGGAGACTGAGCAGAACCCAAGACCCCACCAAGGGGCAATTTAATTTTTTTCTAACGACTCCCTTCGCCCTAAGACAGGTCACAGGTGGCCAGCAGGTTTACGAGAACCCATGCGAGTGTGTATATTGTGTCTTGCGTTGGGTTTATGTCGCGCTGCGTCTTGGAGGGAGGGATGCACATGCACATGTTTATGGCATGCACCCTAACTAACCCAGCCAAGCCACAGGAACCCCGGCAGCGCCATGAGCGCTGAGCTTCCTGTAGGAAATGTTACAAACAGAGCAGCAAAAGAGCGCCAGCCATGGTGAGCGCCCATTTTTCTGTGTGAGGGAAACTATAGGTATTTTAAAGTAGATGTGGAAACCAAGGAAAGGCCAAGAAAAAATCCCTTTTTCCTGAAAATGCGACAGTGGTGGCCACCACAGCACAAGGGGGGAGTAAGAAAAAGTGCTTTTCCAATGCTTTGAGGCGTACTCTAGTTGTATTAGAGATGCACTGAGCATCCATGCATTTCTATCTTAGTATTGGCCCCACCAAAAGTGGTGATAACACATTTTGACCTATGGAACCAAACACCCAATCAGGATATGGAGTGGACCCCTTAATCCCCTATCAATGTGAGGCAAATCATCTTTTCCTGAATTGACTGGGCACTGACGTATCCAGGGCAGAGCCTATGAATTTATCTATGTTTTCTCATGAATTCTTAGCTGTCCTAGTGGTATGCACCCTAGGGGGCTGGGCACCTCTTTTTGAGAGGTCCTGGGTTCAATTCCTGGTCAGCCTAGCTAAGTAGAAAGATCCCATGTGACATGGCAGTGACCTCATCGCCACATGCCCTTCCACCTCAGCACATATGGGACCCAAAACAAAGAGTGCACATCTCCTGAGATGGCACTATGGAGATAGAGTGACCATGGGGCAGTTTTCCAACTCTTTTCCAAAACATTTCAGCTATCTTTGTGAATATGCATTCCGATTTGACCTGAGTTGCAGTTACTGTGAATATCCTGCCATCTTTCACTGTTTACACTGCAGCCCTTCATGCTTTGATCCTGATTCTCTTCTACTTGCATACCTCTGGCTTGGGCTATCCTGGATTGATTGTATTTCAGCGAACAAAAGCTTTTCATCTTCCAAAACAAGCAGCAGGAAACCCTACACCGGGCAGCAAGCAGCAGGAGAGGCACGAACACAGTGTTGAAATCACTATAAACCTTTCTATGCCAATTGCATAAGACCAAGCATCAACATGATAGAGTTACATTGCAGTGGTCTTCCTCCAACCACTCGATCAAGATGCATGGCTGCTCGCGTTGGCAATGGCTTTTGCACATTCCATTCCTCTAATGAGGTAGAAATAAAGAATCAAGTTTTAAATTTGCAGTCGTTTTGGAAGTGTCAACATCTATTTGGAAAGCAAGATATAGCTTCAATATATAGCAATATGACCACACTGCCATGCATCACTCCCTAGGCCTACTTGTGATGGGTTCATGCTCACCTGGCACTGTCCGCAGGTAGAATGTGCGCGCGTGCAAATTGCAATGAAAATTAAATGTTTTCATTCAAGAGATTTCATTGTAAAATAATGCAAGTTTTTGTAGAAAATCTGTATTATTTCATTTTGGGTATTGCTCTCGATTATGGACCTATACAACGATTTTCACAAAGTGTGAAAATCCGTTGAATTGTATAATATTTCCTATTTTGCCCATTGCCATGCCTTAAGTGTCGTTCGGATGGAGAGCATTGGCTTTAACGGAGTAATTATCATATACAAGATTGTCAACTTTGTATTTGGTGTGGCGTATTTGTTGATACAAGTTTGTTGTTCTCTTTTGAAGAACTTGCTGCATAATGATCGCCAGAGAACAACGAGATCCGAGGGACTTCGACGTGCGTGCTCGGCGATCTCTTTTAGCCAAGGAAGTTATTAGTGGACGACAACTGACTGCAGAGTTCAAGGTAAGAGAACGTCGAAAATTTGGAACCTGGTCTGAAAGTGGTATGCGGAACATTCTTGCGTCTCACACAAATTGGTGTTTTGAGAGCGGTGGAGCACGGCTAGCTCGCCAACAACTGAGAAAAAGGGAACCTGGTTGTAGGTTGCAAGCGATGAAGAGGAGCCGCTCGTTGCGGCGGCAGCGGGGCGGCGGCGGCGGCTTGTCTTTATTCGTAGACAAGAAATTGGTGCAGAGTCGGAGGTAACAGAAATTCGAAAATTTTGAACCCCGTCCGACAGTAAATTGCGGAACGTTCTTGCGTCTCGCACAAATTGGTGCCTTGAGAGCGCTAGAGCACGGCAGTAAGAAAAAGTCACTGCCATGTCTTTCTTGGAGGGCTTGATCCAGGCCAAGCCCCAATTAAAACCCTTTTGTTGATGCTAAGACTAACTTAAGTATTTTTATCACTCTTTTGAAGCTTTTAGTACACTTTCCCAAAGTAACTAAGGTTATAACCCTAACCCCCCATGAAGTTCACCCCTACCACTCAACTGAGCGGAGGTATCTTCCTTCATGGAGGATATACCGAAATGAAATAGGCATTTCATGCTTTAGGCCTTGGAGGTTAAGCCTAGTGGTCTCCCACCCCGAGACCCCTATACTCAATTGTTTCTACCACTTATTGTGGTTCTACGTTTTAACTGTTTCTGAATTCAGTTGCTTGGCCAAGTCATAATCTGTGTCTGGCCTAACTCCTATGCCCCACATTTCTAACCAGCTCTATTTCATCCAAAAGAGTGCACATGAAGTGCTTGATGCTAACTTGGAGGCTAGAGTCAGGCCAGTTTTCACATAAAATCTTTTGTACTATCCATTTGTGATTGAATCTTTGTATTTCCACCTGCTTTGTCTATCTGCAGCCCTTCTGTGTTACACTGGATTTCAAACTATTCATTGATTCGATCCACATCATGTTCTTGCTCTACTTGCTCCTTTGGTTTTGGGATTTCACCATCAAAAACCTGCAGGATTTCATCAAAATCTATAGGGCACTAATCAAGGACATCCTTCTGGTAGCAGAGGCAAACCCTGAGAACCTTTCGAACCGACTCTGAGCAGAAGCACAAGAAAAGCACACTGAAAAGCACATTGAACATGTCCACTCAACTGTCCTCCTGAACCTGGCCGATCAGAAGTGTACAAGTACAACTTGGCAGTGTAGCCCACGGAAAGAGTGAACCGCCACTCAGAGCAGCATCTGGGTCTCAGGAAGATCCAGAGCACAGAAGGGCAAAACTAAATTCGCGCAGACCAACCCCATTCACCATGGAAACCTTAGCGGCCCATGGTGAAGACAGCCTGCAAAGGCTCCGCAGGCGTGTCGAAGCCTCCATCGCCCGGTCGGCCTGTCCGCCCTCGTCTTGTACCGTACTTGGAGTTCGTCCTGAAGAACAAGAGGACCTACGAAGGAGGATGGACGAGTTGATGCTCCACGAAGAGTACCACAAGTCCACCGTAGGAGAAGATGGAGAAATACCTCTTGATGTCCTCGGGTCGCCGCCCCAAACTGAGATGGGCTCCTTCCTTTATTCTGCGCCATCTACAGACATGGCGGACACAGTATCACTGCCGAGACGACCAAGAGTACACGAGCACCCGAGAGCACGGCATCCAGACCTGCCGATAATGGATCCTCTTCGCCCAGAGCCCACCCATGGGGCTCTGGATCCTACGGCCGAACCTTTTGCCAAACTTCTATCCGGTTCGGAAGACCCGGATGTGACAGCTCTATCAGAGGCTATCAAGGCTAAATTGGGTATCACTGAACCCTTACCCAAGCCAGCGCTACTCTCGGCTTCACCCGGACTGAGCACGTTGGCTGATGATCTCAAAAGATCAAGGGTGTCCAGGTTGCTACCCAAGGTCACTTGCCCCAGCCCTTTTCATCCTCGCGCCAGGACAGTCCCTATTGCTGAACTACAGGACGTGCCGGTGACGGAGACTTAGAAAAGAGGGCTGTCAGCTCTGGCACCTCTTGCCGGCGTATCTCCTTCTCCTTCTGGCCTAACCCCGGGGGGTGGGAAGATGGGCAGACCTATTGCCCAGGCGAACATCCAGCTAGAACTGCCGGATTGCGACCCGAAAAACCTGCCCAAATGGGCAGAAGAATTTGCCGAGTTTCTTTTGCTCACTGGCCAATCCCATGTGGATGTGGCCACCAAATGCTCCCTGCTGAAACGCTCATGCAAAAAGAAATTTTTGCAAAAACAGGTGAAACAGATTTCTGAAAAAATGTTCAACCTGGGCAGAGGTACTGCAAAGACTGGAGAAATCATTCCCAGTCTATGAGACTGACCTCAGTGTGCGCACACAGAGGGAGGAGCTACCTATACTCCCTGAGTTTCCTTCCGCTGCGCGAGTCTCTAAATACGTGTGCGACCTAGAGTATCTGTTTTCACGGATGAATGTGGGCTCCTACGGAGCCACTCAGCCCCACCTGTGGCTCATGAGTAAGATCCCCCAACGTACGTGGGATGACTGCCGCGCTACCTATGAGAGGAAAACCCGGACCCACTCGTACGACGAACTGGTGCACCTGCTGATTGAGCTAGCTCTTAAGAGGGAGAATGACTCCCACATGGAGAAATTCCTCAAGAAGCACTTGGGTCGAGGGGGTACCCCTACCCCCGAGCGCGGCGAAGGGAAAGGGCCTAAAAAGCCCACTAACGCCAACGAGGGAGGTGGTAAAGTTAGGGGTAACCTACGTGCCATGAATGAGGTTAAACCTGATGCAGGTACACCCCATCTGTTTTACTGTAAGCCTGTCAATGACAAGGGGGGACCTTGTCATGCCCCTGACTGCGACCACCGCAGTAGCTGTATGCTGCGGATGAAACGACAGCAGCATTCCAAGGATGGGAAAACTGTGACCCATCAGGATCATTTCAGCTGTACCATCACCTGTGGCTATTGTGGCAAACGTCGTCACTACGAAGACGAATGTCACATCAAGAAACGCGAGAGTGATAAACTCAAGCGTCAGGAGGCTGAACGCCAGAAGACCCAAACACCCACCAGAAACCCCCAAAATGGGGATAAAGGTGGTAAAGGAGGTGGCAAGGGGGGTGGCAAAGGTGGACCCCCTAACCCCCAGAGGCGCTCAACACCGCACGCTGCTACTCCCCCTCCTGCCGCAGGTGACCCCAAGAAGCGCCCACAGGGGGATAACGCCTCCCCTGAGGGGAATGACTCCAAGAAGAGGCGACTGGCCTGGATGGCCAAGTCCCTCATGGCTGCAGGGCTGGATGTCAAGTTCCCTGATGAGGAGTAGGGGGGCGGCTCTGAAGAGAAGGACTTGGTTTTCTGGATCCTCGTGAAAATCGGGGATCAAGTTTTTCGAGCGGTGCTTGACACCGGTGCAACACTTTCCATAGTGGCCCGGCGCCTGCTAAAAACATTCAAGAAAACTAAGACCGTGGCCATAAGAGTAGGGGATGGGCGTACCATGCATTCCTTGGGGGGGGTTGATGTGACTATATGCCTGGGCGACGAAACTGTGACCCAACACTGCAGAGTGCTGGACACCGACGCCTTTGACATCGTCATTGGTACCGAATTCCTACGAAGAAACCCCCAGGTAAAAATGCTGTCTCTGCAGCGCCCCTATTCTTTGCACTGCGACTTTGGCAGTGGGCTCTTCTCCGTACCTTTGGAGCTGTCAGGACGAAAATAGTCTGGGCTGCGCTACGCATCCAAGACTAACTATCGTACTGAAAACTGCCAATTGGCCCGTCACGTTCTTGAAAATGGACTGGCGGCTCTTCAGGTAAACCTGGACAAGATCCAGGTGGAATTGTTTGCGAGCCAACAACAGCAAATCATGCAGTTGTATTGCTCGAAACATTTAAACAACACTTTCCGTTTCTTCTGGAAAGCAATGGGCCTAGCGTATGCTCACCCTCCCTTCTCCCTGCTCGCGACCGTTCTAACCAAAATGGCTTATGAGGGAGGAAGGGTTGTCATGTGCATCCCTGACTGGGGCTGCTCTGGTGAACACGCTTACTGGCGCCGTATGCTAGATCGAATGACCGTGGGAAGAGTGCAACTCCTTGACGGTCCCATCTATGTGCCTGAGGACTCAGACACAGCTATGCGAGCCCCTGAGTGGGCCAGTTTCTTATCCATCGTTGATGGATCTCTCAATCCTGTACCCCTGTCTGACCTCGACCAGGTGCTACTGAAAGAGGTCATGGCCGAAAATCGTGGCCTGACGCTTTCTGATCTCAAAAATCGATCTCCTGAGCACCTATCTGCCACACTTACAGGGTGTGAATCTCCCGATGGCTATCCGGAACCTACAGCTGTTAAGGAGGATGCTGACAACCAACTGTCTGAGATCGCCAGCACTATCCCTCCTGTTGATCCCAGCTGTGTTGACCTAAAACACGGTGCCTTCCTAGCCCAGCTGTTGCTGGAGGAGGTAGATCTAGAGTCGACCTCAGAGCCCGCATCCCCTGTTGGGAAGCCAGTGCTACATATGCAGCCTATGCACACAGGTGAACCCGTGGCCCGGAGTCCTGATGCTCTAGCGCGGCCTGCTTCTAATAACATGCCGCTGTCTGAACATGACACTCAGGAACTCCGACGGCTGTTGTACCTCAAGGCTGAAGGTATTGAACGCCAAGAGCGGCTGCAATACCTCAGACAGACCTGGAAATCCTCCATCTGGTCTGAGGAGGACGATGATTCCCATACGCTGCCTGATCCTGAGATACCGCTAGTGTATTCTTTGCACTATGGGCAGCAATGTTCGCCTGAGTGGGACGATGGTTCTGTGCCTGCCGAAACTGCTGATCGGCAGAAAAAGAAAGAACATGGAAAGAGCAACCTCCATGCTGAGGAGGATTTCCTGCAGAACTTCGAGAGTCTTAACCTTGACCCCCGACTGAAGAAACTGCTGATAACCCATGAGGAGGTGTTCGGTGCCTTGCCGCCCCCTTTCTCTTGTAAAAAACTGGTCCAGATGGGCCTGTAACTGAAACCTGAATTTGAAAAGACGCGAGTGAGGCGTCGTCCCTATCCCGCTCCACAGGAACAGGTTGAAGAAATCGAGCGCCAGATCCAGCAATGTATTGATGCTGGCCTCGTTGAAGAATATCAGAAGGGGGACTACCCCCATCACTGCAGTCCTTGTTTCTTGGTTGCTAAACCAGGGTCAACTGCCCTACGACTGGTTGTAGACTATGCTGAGGTCAACAAGAAAACCCAGAACCACTCAGGGAGTATTCCTGACATGGAAAATACCCTGGACCGTATTGCCAAATGCAGGTACAAGACCAAAATGGACAAACGCTCTGGTTTCTGGCAGGTGGACCTAACCTTCGCAGCTCAGGAGCTGCTGGCTTTTATAACCCGTAAGGGTCGTGTCTTTAAGTGGAAGGTCATGCCTTTCTGGGTGGCTAATGCCCCAGCGCTGTTCCAGGAGCTAATGAAGAAAATTTTGTACATACTGAGGCGCAGGCCTCTAGTACAGGAGTTGATTTCTCAGGGTGCAGAAATGGAGGCCCACATCGACGACGTGAGTTTGGGCACTAATACCCAAGAGGACAATGTCCTTCTCCTCCGTCAATTTTTCACTGTTTGTCAAGAAAACCATCTCCGAATCAAACTCGAAAAATGTGAAATTATGAAAGAGGAGATGGACCATTTGGGTTTCGAAATGGGGTATGGGTGGTGGAAACCAGCCGCATTTAAGATGCAGCCCCTACAGGACATGCGGATTCGCGATGACCCTAAGAAGGGTCTACACGACGTGAGGATTTTTGTGGGCGCCTGTAACTTGTATAGGCGTCACATCCACAATTTTACCTACTCCTCTGCCCCCCTCACTGACCTAATCAAGAAAACTACTCCCTGCAGGTGGACCGCCAGAGAGGAGGAGGGTTTCCAGGAGTTGAAGAAAAAAATTGCCTCCTCCAACTGCCTGGGAGTGCCCCGCCCTAAGGGCGAGATAGTCCTGATCACTGATGCCAGTGATGTAGGGGGGGGTGGAACGATCTACTAATGGCAGGAACGTAACCCAGCTGCACTAACCCACTGCCATTATCGTACTAGTGGACTGAACCGTGATGGCTCGTTGAAACATGACTATCCTACCAGTGAGTGGCGGCTGGTGCCACTGGGACACTGGAATTGGAAATGGAACCAAGCGCGTTCCAATTACAGCACCTATGACCAGGAACTCCTGGCCGGTATGTTGGTGCTTTCGTCACAATCCCGACTCCTGGGATCTAACCCTATTGTTTGGCTCTGTGACCAGGAACCTGTAAAGTCTTTTCAGAAGGGCCCAACACCAGAGAAAGCAAAACTAAAGCGGTGGTGGACTTACCTGAGCCAGTTCAGGCTGACAGTCCATCATATCCCCGGTATAAAAAATGAACTGTCTGACTATATATCGCACAACAACTTCGATGCGCTTATAGGTGAGAGCTCTGAAGCGCTCGCCAAAGAGGCTTTCCAGCGTATGGATGTCCAGCTGGACCTGTCCATGCGCACTGCTGGAATCCTGGAGGGTTGGAGTCTAACCGACTATCAGTCAGAGTATAAAGAAATTCTCCAAACCCTCAGCACTGGTCTCGAACCCCGTGTCATTGACGGGCACCAGTGATATAAAAACAATCAGTACCTCTTCTACGAGGACCGAATTGTTGTGCGTGAGGCACGGCTGGATGGGTGCCTACAGTGGTCCCATCTCAGCTCTCGTCACACTGGCGCTAATCGCTCAGTGGACTTCTTCCGTGAGTGTTTCTACTCTAGTCTAACCCTGACTGAACTGACGTCTTGAATGCAGACCATTGTGGATGCTTGTGGCTGTCATACCAGCAAGCAGAACGACAGTAGGGATAGGGGCCTGATTTCCAGCTTACCCATACCCTATTGTGCTAACTCTCTTCTCTATGTGCATTTCATCCACGGCCTACCACGCTTCGGCGGCTATGAAAGTTGCCTAGTGGTCACCTGTGGCCTATCTTGCTTCACCCGTGTGTTCCCTTGCAATAAGAAAATCACAGGTGAGCAGACTGTGAAAATTTTGGTCGAACAATGGTTCGAACCCTATGGAGCACCTAAGCAGGTGCACTCTGATGAAGATGTACGCATCCGCAGTGACACTGGGTGGTACAAACGAGTGCTAAATGCCCTCAACGTAGTGACGCGTTCCCGTGGGGGGCCTGGCCACGGGACGCTGCGGTGGACACGCGCAAGCAAGCAGGCAGGCAAAGCACTGCGCTCACAGGGGCATCATCACGCTCGTGTCATGTGACAAAGCGTTTCAGGATCCTTGCCACTCTGAAACAAGGAAACAAAAGTATGTACAGCAACACATCAGGATATGTACACATGGGGTTAAGACTCGACTGGAGTAAGGGCATTCCAGGGCAATAGACACTCAGTCCCAACTCATATCCCAATCCCAGGTCCGACCCTCCCAGTGGCTGGCAGGGGCGGGGGCTCAAACACAACCTATGCCCTGCTCAGTCCGGACCCTGAAACCCTGCCAATAGGGGAGTGTGTACCGCCAAGCCACAGGCGAGTTCCTGGGAACCAAAGGGCCCCAAGGCCAACCAACAGTGGCTCCCCATGCTCCCTTAAGGGCAGGTCCGAACTCCTTTCTGAGCCGGAGATAAGGCCCCGCCATTATCCTCTGAGGTGGAGAGAAGGCCCCGCCATTATCCCCTAGGAGTTGGTAGCTGAAAATGGGCTGTTTCAGCCCAAACTGATATTGGCTCCGAAAACTCCAAAGTTGACCCCTCGTTAGGACCCGCCAGAGGAAGGGACGAGGCAACTGACCCTATGCCCTTCGAGTACGAACTCCCTGGAGCCCTCACCTAAGCAGGTTTCCTCTGAGGTCCCGGCATCAGGGCACCACGGGTTCATCAAGTGGGGTCATGATGCCAAAATCACCAAAATGGCGTCATTCCCACGCGTGGCTCGCCCGGCCAGGGCAAGGCCAATGACTCAGAGGATAGGAGGCAGGACCTAGGACCTATATCTGAGTGCACAACTTGAAATTAGGTCAGGGCTCCTCATGGACAAAGAGATATGGGGCCGCCAATCGACCACACGGGGGGCTGAAATTGGGGTCCCAAAAGGGGGTCATTTTGGCTGCTCAAAATGAGCCAAAATTGGGGGTGCCCTCAATAGTATATCTCCACGCCGGCTTGGAGATCGGATCCGCCATTCCATATGCCATCCACCGGGAGTCCAATGAAGACTTCCATGCCCTTGGCTCTCAAAGATCTCCATGCCACTCGGCGTGGTGACAATCCAAATTGGGTCCACAATTGCCAAAATGGCAAAATCGTCCACACTCACTTTGGGCTAGCACCTTGAGAAAAGTTTTATAGTGGTTTCAGCACTGTGTTTTTGTCTCTCCTGCTGCTTGCTGCTGGTGTAGAGTTTCCTGCTGCTTGTTTTGGAAGATGAAAACCTTTTGTTTGCAGAAATATAGTCAATCCAGGATAACCCAAGCCAGAGGTGTGCAAGGAGAAGACAATCAGGATCAAAGCATGAAGGGCTGCAGTGTAAACAGTGAAAGATGATAGGATATTCACAGTAACTGCAACTCAGGTCAAATCGGAATGCATATTCACAAAGATAGCTGAAATGTTTTGGGAAAAGAGTTGGAAAACTGCCCCATGGTCACTCTCTCTCCACGGTGCCATCTTAGGAGATGTGCACTCTTTGTTTTGGGTCCCATATGTGCTGAGGTGGCAGGGCATGTGGCGATGAGGTCACTGCCATGTCACATGGGATCTTCCTACTTAGCTAGGCTGACCAGGAATTGAACCCAGGACCTCTCAAAAAGAAGTGCCCAGCCCCCTAGGGTGCATACCACTAGGATAGCTAAGAATTCATGGAAAAACATAGATAAATTCATAGGCTCTGCCTTGGATATGTCAGTTCTCAGTAAACTCAGGAAAAGATGATTTGCTTCACATTGAAAGGGGATTAAGGGGTCCACTCCATATCCTGATTGGGTGTTTGGTTCCATAGGTCAAAATGTGTTATCACCAGTTTTGGTGGGACCAATACTAAGATAGAAATGCATGGATGCTCAGTGCATCTCTAATACAACTAGAGTATGCCTCAAAGCATTGGAAAAGCACTTTTTTCTTACTCCCCCCTGTGCTGTGGTGGCCACAGCTGTCGCATTTTAGGAAAAAGGGATTTTTTCTTGGCCTTTCCTTGGTTTCCACATCTACTTTAAAATACCTATAGTTTCCCTCACACAGAAAAATGGGCGCTCACCATGGCTGGCGCTCTTTTGCTGCTCTGTTTGTAACATTTCCTACAGAAGACTCAGCGCTCATGGCGCTGCCGGGGCTCCTGTGGCTTGGTTGGGTTAGTTTGGGAGCATGCCAAAACATGTGCATGTGCATCCCTCCCTCCAAGACGCAGCGCGACACAAACCCAACGCAAGACACAATATACACACTCGCATGGGTTCTCGTAAACCTGCTGGCGACCTGTGACCTGTCTTAGGGCGAAGGGAGTCGTGGAAAAAATTAATTTGCCCCTTGGTGGGGTCTTGGGTTCTGCTCAGTCTCTCCAGGCTGCTGCGTTTCGGCCAGAACACGGCCTACTCAGCAAGGCTGCGCGTGGGTATCTGCAGAGGCAGGAATGGGAGAATTATGGACGAATCCACGCAAAAACGAAGCGACGACACCAAAATCCGTCAAATGACGGCGTAGAATTTTTCTGAAACATCACACCTGAGCAGAATCCAATTGTGCATCAGAAGCACATTTTTATAAAAATTATAGTCATCTCTGGATTTTTTAAATCCAGAAATTCATACGCATAAAAAGGCGGCGCGCAGGAGCGGCTCCTAGCGAAGCGCCGGAAAATGGAGAAATAATGGAATTATAAACGTATGTCTCACGTAGTCTTGAAAATGACGAGACACACATTAATAAATAAACATACAGATTCCACCCACACTAATAGAAGTATCAAAAATTCAAGAATTCGAAAATAAACGAAAAAGACTTCAATGAATCAGGTATAAACTACAGGTATGCTCGTCTCGTATGCCGCATACACATTGCTCGTCTCGTGTCTCCGTGAACGAGTCTTGTAGCAGCGCTAACAATGATAGAACGCGATAGAGGGATTGATTAGAAAGATTGCAGATGATTAGAGGTGAGATCAGGGTGATTAGACATACACACAAGTGCATAGCAACGTTCTTCGCGTGCGCCCCTCACTTGCTCTCTCTCTCCAGCGGTAGGTAAGGTGAGTAAGCCCAGGTGGGGCCACCCCCTGGTGGAGTCGTGATTGAGGTTGAGATGGGCAGGTTTGCCCAAAACGCTCGTGCATGCTCACGCATTCACACACGCATTAAAGGGTAGGCCACGCGAAGTGCGCACGGTAAACCTTGTTTAGGCTACCCAGGGGCTCCTTGGTACGTTCTTTAAGAGAACCCGAGGAGTCCCTTAACGCTTGCTTGCTTGACAGAGGTAGCTGATTCTTCAGCGTGTTTGCGGACAGTGTATTATAGGTCACACTGAGAACCGTATAATACGTGGAGTGTGGCTTGGTTCCTCCGCCGCAAACGCCTCTTCATTTGCCTTTGCTTTACAGGTGGGTAGGTAGGGTGATTGGTGCAGCAGCCTACCATTTTTTTCATGCCCTGCTAAACAAGGGCGCAGATCACACAATCAAGTAACTCCCCTCTGCCTGTGGCAGAGCAGGGAGTCCGACTCCATCGACATCTGCGCCGTGCACGCAAGAGCACCTCTTCCCTCCAAGCCCTAGCAGGGGAAACACGTTGTGGCGTCCCCTGTTAGGCCACAGTTGCTTAGCAGCGCTGTGTTCTCTTGTCATTTCACAGGAGGGTCGCTAGGACCCATGAGACCTTTGCCTTCGCAACGCCCAGTAGAGTGTGCGTGTAGGAGTGGTAGTCCTGAGTGGGGGCTTGAGCCAGTTGCGCAGTGCTCGCCCACCAGGATGGTGCCACTGTAGGGTGTGTAGGACCTGTAGTGCGTGTGTCACTGTCCCACCCGTTTCCTGCAATTTTAGCAGGGTTGGTGGGCTGTGGCAGTGGTTAGGTCAGTGCTTTGGCCATTTAGCAAAACGGCGTTTTCATGCCTTCATAGCTTTTGGCCACCCCTCCCTGTAGTAGACAGATAGGTAGGGAAAACAATACCTGGATTAGTACGCTGGGTATTCCCCAAAGGTTTTGCGCCAGCACAGAAATTGGGCGCTTAGGGGAGGGGAGACCCGGGGCGTACCCCGTGGCATCAATAAGCCGACCCTCCAGGTTTAGCAAGCGTGCAGACTTGGGTATAATTAGGACACCACTTCTGCGGCTTGCTCTCAGGACCTGAGGAATAGCACACTCACACATACGCTTTGGCAGGTAAGGGTAAGGTTCAGTCCCTAGCTTTAGTCTTGGAGGCAAGCGTCTCAGCGAGCCTCAGCAACTCACCAAGGTTGTTCTGGGACAAGTAGTCAACCAGAACTGAGTTTAGGCGTCCCTCAGGTAGAACAAATGCAGAGAAGGGCTCCCAGGTGGCCTCTTCGACTCCAAACCCTTCCCAGAGGGTGAGGAAGCGCCAACCCTGGCGATAGCGGTGGTGTAGGACAGACTTCACGAGGTAGAAGCCCTCCTTAGCCATCTCCTCGGCGTTCATGTCGGGGAGTTCACCTTCAACTTCCATAGGGCTGGCAGCCCCTTGTAGGTCCAGAGCGGCGATTTCCTCGTCGTTCAGCTCCCACTCCTCCCCACAGAGGTCTTCAGGATCATAGTAGCGCTTCAGGTGTTGAGCAGCGCACACCAGGGTCCCCCCTAGACGGGGAGAACACCGCACGGTGATACGGTGTCCATCCACAGATAGAATCTTGTACGGCCCGAAGTATGGGTCATCGCTGGTAGAGCGTGGCCAGGCGGGTAGTCGACTGTGGTGCACCAGCACCCAGTCCCCCTCTTGGTAGGTGGCCGGTACTCGGTGCTTGTTCTTCTTGTTCCACTGACGCTCCCTCACTCTCTGGAGCATAGCCTTGGCCTTGTCCACCTTCGCTTGTTGCTCTTGGACCCATTCACCCACAGAAGAATGGGTGTCCTCTGGATAGGGGGCATGTAGGAACCATGCCGGGCGCCCTAGGAATAGCTCATGGGGCGAATAGTCAGTAGCTGAACTCTCTTGGAAGTTCATCATCAAGGATATGACGGGGAGTAGTCTCACCCAGTCTCTGGTGCGTTCAGTTTTGCACCATATCCGTACCTTCTCCTTCAGGACACGGATCTGTCGCTCACATAGGGGGTTGCTCGTGTGAGAGTAGGGAATCCCCGTAGACACCTGGACATTGAGGGATCTCAGGACCCTCTTGTACCAGCCAGTATCTGAGCGTACTCGTACGTCCTCATCGGAGTTTGTTCTCTTTGGGCCCCCCATAGACACAAAACCACTCCTCCAGGAGTATCTTGATAGTCTCCTCTCCGGTAATGTGCTTGGTACATGGGAACACCCTGGTAAACCTGGTCAACCCACAGGTTACCACGAGGGCGAAGTCATAGCCCCCGAACTTCGGCATCTCCGTGTAGTCCACGTATAGAACACTGTTAGCACAGTGAGGGATGGGCAGGGTTGAGTAGAGACCTCTGTCCCTGATGTCCCCTGGTTTACAGGACCTGCACGGGCACTTGTCCACGATAGGCTGGAGGGTTTTCCGCAGTTGGTCGTCAGTCCACGTAGTGTGGAACCACTGCTTGAACAGCCTCAGGGTGCGGTCAGCACCCACATGACCGCTGGACCCATGGGTCCATTTCAGCAGCGCTGGAACTCGGTCACTAGGCACCACGATGCGGTCCTCGTGCCATAGGTAGCTCTTGTCCCTCTTCCACTGGTCTTGGTTGACCAGGAGGGGTTCAAGGCGTTTCTCCAGGCGCTTGTAGATATCCCCAAACTCCTTCAGGTACTCGGATTGTTGGAGTCCATCCAGGGGGCGTATCATCGTCATGTTGAGGTCCAAGTGGACGTCCATACGGCTGAACGCCTCCTTAGCCAGCGCTTCAGACCGGGCACCAATCAGGGCGTCGAAGTTGTTGCGGCTGATGTAGTCGGCACATTCGTTCTTCACTCCCTGGATATGGTGTACCGTCAGCCGTAGTTGACTGAGGTAGGTCCACCAGCGCCGTAGCTTGGCCTTCTCAGGTGGGGGACCCTTCTGGAAACTGCGGACCGGTTCTTGGTCGCACAGCCAGACCACAGGGTTACTCCCCAACAGTCGTGCTTGTGAGGATAGCACCAGCATACCCGCGAGCAATTCCTGCTCATAGGTGGAGTAGTTCCCCCTGGCCTGGTTCCACTTCCAGTTCCAGTGGCCCAGAGGTACTAGGACCCACTTGTCGTCAGGGTAGCTGTGCTTGAGGGTTCCATCTCGGTTGAGACCTTCCGTCCCCCATTGGGAAATGGCCGAGTCGAACTCCTCCTTCTCTACTGCTGGCCATTGGAACAACGTTCCACCACCGCCCACATTGCTGGCGTCGGTCACCAGGATAATCTCCGCTTTTGCCCTAGGCACGCCCAAGCACTTAGCGTTGGCTACCTTGTCTTTGAGCTCGTCAAACGCTTGTTGCTCTTGTGGGCCCCAGCGCCAAGTAGTACTCTTCTTGATCAAGTCCGTCAGAACGGCGCTGGTGTAGGTGAAGTTCTTGACGTGGCGGCGATAGAAGTTGCACGCCCCAATGAAACTGCGTACATCATGAAGTCCTTTCTTGGGGTCTTCGTGTCGTACCTTGGCATCCATCAGGGGTTTGGCCTTAGAGGCCGCTGGGGTCCACCACCCATAGCCAACATCAAACCCCAGGTACTGCATGGTCTCCTGCATGAACTCACACTTCTCCAGCTTGAGTCGTGTGTGGTTCTCCTGGCAGACCGCAAAGAACTCACCCAAGAGGATTAGGTGATCCTCCTGGGTATTGGTCCCGAGGCATACATCGTTGATGTGAGCCTCCATCTGGGCACCACGGGATATGAGCTCCCGCACCTTAGGTCTCCTTCGTAGGATGGACAAGATCTTGTTCATCAGCTCTTGGAATAGAGCGGGTGCGTTAGCCATGCCAAACGGCATGACCTTCCACTTGAACACCCTCCCCTGAGGGGTGATGAAGGCCAGTAGTTCCTGTGCGTTGGGCGTCAGGTCCACTTGCCAGAATCCGCTTCGCTTGTCCATCTTGGTCTTGTAGCGGCAGGAGGCTATCTTCTCCAGGGTAGACTCCATATTGGGAATGGACCCTGAGTGGTTCAACGTCTTCTTGTTCAGCTCTCCGTAGTCCACTACCAGCCGTTTGGCTGTAGACCCAGGTTTAGCCACCAGGAAACAGGGGCTGCAGTGTAGGGGGTAGTCCCCGTCCTTGGACCCCAGGACTAGGCCAGCGTCGATACATTCTTGTATCTGTCGCTCAATCTCGTCGGCCTGCTCTTTAGGAGCTGGACAGGGTCTCCTCCGGATCTTGTGACCCACGAACTCGGGTTTCAGCTTGAGGTCCATCTGTACCAGCTTGTCACATGAGGCTGGAGGGGGTAGTTCTCCGAACACCTCCAGATAGGTACTTATAAGCTTCTGTACCCGCGGGTCCAATACCTTGATCTTGTCCTCCATGTCCTCGTCAGAGTGTAAGTTGCTTGCCCCCTGAGTAATAGACGTCGGGAGGTGGTCCTCCACCGACTCTTCGCCCGTGGTAGTGTCCTTCAGCCCTTGGTAGGCATATAGAAGGTCTTGTTCAACCATCTCCGGTGGACGATGGCAACATAGGCACGCTCGAGGGGGTTCACATACACATTCCTCCGAGAGGTCGTCCTCCTCTGGGGTCCTCACATGGGCGCCCCACACGCTCTTCATGAGCTTAAGATCTACCTCCCTTTGCCAGGTGGTGATCTTCTGTTCGAGGTCCTCCTTCAATTGGGATAGGTCTCCCATACGTCCTTGCTTCAGTGGCCATGAGCTGCGGGTAGGCTTCGCGTAGCATAGCTTTTTTGCCACCAACTTCCTCTTGGAATCCACATACTCCCTGAGCCTGGATCGAGGGTCCAGCTCCTCGTCCACGGGGTCTTCCACCCTCATGGAGAGTAGGGGTTTCAGTGGGGCGACGTACTCGGCGTTCTCCACTTCTTCCACACAGGTCTGCACGAAGAAGGCGTCGTGCTCAGTTTCTTCTTCTGAGTGGATAGAGCTAGGTAGCTCAGATAGTCCACACTCAGAGACTCCATCAGGAACAGGTACATGACAGGGAGAGTTGGGGGCGTTGGTATCAGTCACGGCGTACTCATCTCCTCCGGGTGTAGTCTCAACAGCATCTTGAGGTCGTAGGTGATCCTTCAAGTCACCCAAGGCGAGTCCGTCGCTTTCTCGTTGTATAGCCTGGACCAGAGTTGGGTCTAGATCCTCCCAGGGAATGGAGGTAAGACCTCCGTCCACCACGCTGAGCATACTCCCCCATCCGGGCTTCCCAATAGGCGTCTTGCGTCCCAGAGGCACGTAGATGGCCTCATCAGGCAAACAAACAGAGCTGATAGTCAGCCTGTCCAGGAGGTTTCGCCAGTACTCGTTGCCCCGATGGGCTCCCCAATCGGGGGAACACAGGACCATACGGGAACGTTCCAAGGCCACCTTGGTCAGCACCTTCCCCAGTTCACTGAACCTGGGGTTCCCGTAGGCCATCCCGAAAGAGGGCCAGTAAGATTTGTAGCTGCAGTTCTTCCCCTTGCTGCAGTAAAGGTCCAGTACATGCTGCTTGTCGCTGGCGAACAACTCCACACTCAGGTCTTCTCGAGAGTAACCCAACTCCTTCAGACCTTGGTCTAGGAGTTCCCCCAATAGTTGATAGTCCTCAGTTTTCGAGGCCGCCATCATGTTCGAGGGCTCCTCCTTCGATAGTCTCAGGTAACTCGAGGTATGTTCCGACTGCTACAGTGGCACAGACTCTCTGCCACTGCCGTGGCCCACGTAGAGGAGGTAGGGCGCTTGCAGCGTCAGGGATTGTATCTGGGAGTGCTGCACGAAGAAGTCAGTCCCCAGTAAAAAGGTGAAGGCCTCAGTGTCCATCACATAGAACCAATGGGCGATAGTCCGGGAGCCCATAGGTACCTCCACTTCACAGTCCCCGCAGCTGTGCACCATATGTCCATCCCCCATTCGTATAGCGGCGGTGCTCATGGTGTTCTTCAGGCTCCCACAAGGTAAACTTTTCTTGGCCACTATAGATATTGTGGCGCCAGTATCCAGTACCCCCAGGTATTCGCGTCCCCCTAGTCGGATACGTACCCAAAACACCAGGTCTTGGGTGCCACCAGAGCGTCCCCGTCAGAACTCCGCGGGACAGGTCACCTCGAACCCCTTGTTCCGCAGTTTGCGGGCCATCCTCATGAAACGGCTCCTCTTCTTAGCGTTGCCGTCATCACCACCTTCATGCTCACGCTTGGCTCCTTGTTCTTGCTGGGCCTGCGTTTGTGAGCGTGTGGTAGGACCAGACTGCCCTCCAGAGGGCTCGGAGTTCCCCCCCGGATTAGGGTTGGGGTTGCCTCCGTTCTTGTCCTTGTTCTTGTTGTCGGGCTGCCGGTTAGCGCCTCCTCCTCGTCCACCTTGACCCTTGTCTTGCCCTTGACCACGTCCTTTCGACTTGCCCTGGCCGGAGTCGTTGCCTTTGCCTTTGCCTCCACCTTTGCCTGAGCCTTTGCCAGGATCTTCACCCTTAAGCTTCGCCGCTAGGCGTTGCTTATGGTAGCACTCATCCTCGTAGTGCTTCCGCTTCCCGCAGAATGCACACGTGATGGTGCACCTGTAATGATCCGGCAGCTTTGCTTTGGCGCCGGTGTTCTTTTCCTGCTGCTTCCCCAGGACTACGAAGCAGTCTCGCTGCTCGCAGTCAGGGGCGTGCTGCAGGTGGCCCTGCTCGTCTCTGGCATCACACCAGAAGAGCTCCTTAACGTTCTCCATGATACGGGCGTGGGCGTGTTTGAGGGTAGTCCCCTGCCCAGGTCGGGACCCTTGGTACCCTTTGCCATGGCCTCCAGACTCTCCACCACCAGGACAGTAGTTGTTCAAGTGCTGGTCGCTCTCCTTCTCCAGCGCCAGCTCCAAGAGTAGCACGCATAGATCCTCGTAGCGGAGGGGTCTAGCCTTGCGCTCCGCCGTCGAACGGCACTCGTCCCATAGCTCTCGAGGGAGCTTGGCCACCAACCAGAACAGCAGGTCGTCGCTGCTGTAGGAACCGGGCGTCAGTCGTCCAGCCCAGTGATACAGGTCAGCCAACAGCTCAGAGACCCTGCCAGGTTTGGGGTTGTTGGGCAGCACGGGCAGGTTCTGGATCTCGGCCCTGATGGAGAGGTCGGTTTCGTAGGTCGGGTACTGCCTCTCCAGGGCAACCAACACATCGGCAAAGGTGGCAGAGTTAGTAACCATCTGCCCGACCTGCTTCTCCAGGTACTTGGTCTTGCAGCACTGCAGGAGTAGATCGCACTTCACTCGCCCACTAGCGTGGGTTTGGCCGGTCAATCGGAGAAACCGGCCAAAACTCTCAGCGAACTCGCTGAGGTCCTTGCCTGTGAACTCAGGCACGTTCACCACGATCTTGGAGGTGGCAATAGCCTTCGCCTCCTGAGACCTGCGTCCCTCAGGACGTCGGGTCTTCTTCTTCTTCTTCTTCTTCTTGTTCCCCTTTGGGTCCTCGGGGTCCTCAGGGTCATCGTCCTCCGAGGGCGAAGTAGAGGTCATCGACGGCGGCTCATCATCGGAGGGGTCTCCGCCTAGATCACTAGAGCCATAAGGCTCCACGTCCACCATAGCCCTCAAGGCTGTCAGCCCCAGCCCGTCCAGCTCGGCCCTCGTCGAGTTCGTCACGTGGCTATAGGGCGGCTGGGCCGTTCTCGGTACGAATGGACTTCTCGGTATAGCTGCAGGAGTCGGCATCGGTCGGCTCCTCAGGCTCCCCAGGGTGTTTGTCAACCCTGCCGCCAGGTGGTTGGCCTGTACTCGGTGGGGTGACATTCCCACCGTAGTAGGTGATGCGTGGGGCGGGATCATCAGGGGCTCCAGTTTCTCACGGATCTCTTGAGTGAGGTCGCCCACGATTTTTGAAGTGGCTCCTCGGAGCACCTCGTTGATCTCCAACGGCGTCAGGGACCTGTTGGAGGATCTTCCCGATCCTCTACTCCTGCCACCAAGAGATTCGGGTCCTCTCCTCAACCCACTCAAGGTTGCATAGCCAGGTGCCTACCCAAAAACATCCACATAGGTTCCAGTAGCGGGTAGTGGATGGGGATATTCAGCCGCATACCATCGCGGCGCAGAGCTGGTAGCCACCGGCTCACTGGCAGTAGTTGCCTCATGGAGCGCAGTGGTAGGTGGGCCCATACCATAGGCGGGGTAGGGAGGCATGCCAGTAAAGCCTGTGCCCTCTGCCATAGGCGGGTTGGTTGTGGAAGTGGATGTTGCAGCGGCTGGGAGTGTGGTGGTTAAAGGAGAGGGTGATGCGTGGAGGCCAGAAGCGCTTGGTGCGCCTTCGAAGGTAGGGACATTCGTCAGGTCTTGCCCTTGCTCCTCTCCTTCGTCTGCTTCGTCTCCAGCATCCTTCTCGCTTTCTCTCTTCCTCTTCACAGGCTGAGAGACCACCTCTTTGACAGACAGGGCCCCGAAGGCCGTCTGGAGTCCATCCAGGGAGTCCTCAGCCGCATCCACTGGCCCATGTAAGAGCTCCGCCGAAGGTACAGCGCCAGGTGCCGGCCTTGCTGGTGCCTCAGGCGCTGGCGCTGTCTTCACGTCGGCGTCCTCCTTCCTTGTGTCCATCTTGGGTCACCCTTCTGCTTATATGTGCCTGTACTCGGCGCACTGGATGTACGGCGCGGGGTTGCTGCCGGTGCGCAGAGACAGACTGCCTCTTGCTACCAGAAAAGTTTATAGTGGTTTCAGCACTGTGTTTTTGTCTCTCCTGCTGCTTGCTGCTGGTGTAGGGTTTTCTGCTGCTTGTTTTGGAAGATGAAAACCTTTTGTTTGCAGAAATATAGTCAATCCAGGATAACCCAAGCCAGAGGTGTGCAAGGAGAAGAGAATCAGGATCAAAGCATGAAGGGCTGCAGTGTAAACAGTGAAAGATGATAGGATATTCACGGAAACTGCAACTCAGGTTAAATCGGAATGCATATTCACAAAGATAGCTGAAATGTTTTGGGAAAAGAGTTGGAAAACTGCCCCATGGTCACTCTCTCTCCATAGTGCCATCTCAGGAGATGTGCACTCTTTGTTTTGGGTCCCATATGTGCTGAGGTGGAAGGGCATGTGGCGATGAGGTCACTGCCATGTCACATGGGATCTTCCTACTTAGCTAGGCTGACCAGGAATTGAACCCAAGACCTCTCAAAAAGAGGTGCCCAGCCCCCTAGGGTGCATACCACTAGGATAGCTAAGAATTCATGCAAAAACATAGATAAATTCATAGGCTCTGCCTTGGATATGTCAGTTCTCAGTAAACTCAGGAGTAGATGATTCGCTTCACATTGAAAGGGGATTAAGGGGTCCACTCCATATCCTGATTGGGTGTTTGGTTCCATAGGTCAAAATGTGTTATCACCAGTTTTGGTGGGACCAATACTAAGAAAGAAATGCATAGATGCTCAGTGCATCTCTAATACAACTAGAGTATGCCTCAAAGCATTGGAAAAGCACTTTTTCTTACTCCTTGACAAAGTTTGCTCCACTTCGCCCACGTGGTGTGCGAACCATGGTGACCAATATCCATAACACCCATGTCATATATGGTCCATTGGTCCATGCGTCCGGCGTGCACCAGGGGGCTGAACATGGTGCACGGCGGGCAGAAAATGTGCAAAATTGCTCAAAATGGCCGAAAATGCGCACATTCATGGGTCGGGCAAATGAGGCACATGCCCGACTTGGACCGGAGTGTGCCATAGGATTGGTATCAAGTCATATGCGTCCAACATATCTTTTGGGCGTCGCCCAAACCCCTCCGGTTTTGGGAATGGCAGGGTCGCCAAGTGAGCCCATGATTTGGGATCGTCCCAAATCGCCAACATGGCGGCCACGGTATGCCAAGCCAAAGGGAAGTTTTTCGCCGGGTCCAAGATATGTTGGGCACCGAAGTATGTACCTACAAAACATATTTGGGTCATGATGTCAATTGAGCGCAACGTGGAGATACACGGTCGCCACTTGACATCATGACGGGCAAAAAACAGCAAAATTGGCGAAAAAACACGCAAAAGTGCCTTGAAAACTACACGAATATATTATAACATCTTCGGCTTGGATTGAGTAATCGACCAATCCTTCGAAACACAATGACTCCACACCAATGAGCTTTGATTCCACATATGTGCTCCACTTCGGGCGCTTTGTGAGGCCGCGCGCGCTGCCTCCCGAGTGGGCACATGCAAAAATGGAATATTGCAAAAAACACACCTTGCTCGCAACGCATCGCTTCGGGAGCGCTCCAAAAGCGTCCCTTCACGAAGGTTAGGCTTGCGAGTGTTGGTTGGGAGTACAATGAAGGGCTTCGTGCAATATGGGGTTCATTGGCGGGTTAGTCTTGGAATGGTGCACCCGCCAAATGGGCACGTGATATGACACCAAATATGGCATACAACCCTACCCTCGCCTTCTACACCCAAAGTAGTGGCCTAGAATCAAAGTATGCCTATATTCTAGAGTAACTTTGATCCCTTAATACGCATGCAAGTGCTTTGGTCGAAAATCGACCTCCTTTCGGAAAGCTGAATTTTAGCATGCACGCAAAATATATTGCCAATATATACATGGAGATCATATATGCACTATCCGGGGAAGACAAGTGATATGCCCCGGATGTAGAGGCAAGCAAAGAGGGAGAAAACGCCAACTCAACATACTTCTACACGTACTTGGACGCCAAGTACGTGAGATTGCCCATTTCTTGGAAAACACTCAAAATAAATAACCCTTTGGGCCTATGGCGTTGGGATCCTTTGGCCTCATCCTATGACTATGGGGGGCAAAACCTCATACACAGTGCCTATGAGGCACGTTAGTTCGTCCTTGGGCGCTTGAACGCTCGTAACCCTTGTTATTTCGCTTGGGGGTTCAAAGCGCCTTCGGCCGCCCAGATTTTCTGGGAAAAATCTGGGACGCCATGCGTTTTATCAAGGAAAAAATTGCGGATCACTCGAAGAGTGTTTCAGTCTTAACTTCAAGAAAAATCGTTTTACAGAATCATCTAATGCAGTGCACGGAACGGGCGACGTCAGGCGGCGATTTCACGACAATTAGAAATCGCGGTAGAAATCGGGTATTTCACCGATTTCTAACCGCAAATCGACCAAGACAGTAAAATTATGGTAATTCCACATCGACTTAATGGTTAGAAAATCGGATTCCAGATTTCGCGGGTTAGAGAACAGGGATATTCCGCTGACAGCCGGTGTCAACGGCTTCCGCACGGGTGTGACGGCTCACAGGCCTCCGGGCCATGGGCCATAACGGGTGTGACGGCTCACAGGCCTCCGGGCCATGGGCCATAGGTTCTGTGACGGCTCACAGGCCTCCGGGCCATGGGCCATAGGTTCTGGGTACCGCTTCACCCCCCTCCTTAGAGCAACCCCGGGGGGGGGCTCGATAACACCCAAGCATGGCAGCGGGTACCCAGGACCATCCCCTGAAGGAGGGGGGGGTGTCACGTCCTCACTTCAGGCCGATTTGCGGGTTAGGCTGCCAAGTACAATCCCACAGTAAGACAAGTACGGTGCTGTAGCTGTTAGTAACTGCAAGTATAGTATCAAGTATCGGGTGCCGGCTGCGACGGTCACTACCACAGTGGCAGTGGCATACACGGCCAACATAGGCGTCACATGACGACCGAGGTGGTCCCACAGGTCGAAAGCGACCACAAAGATCCATCAGGCTACCCCAGGCTTCCCAAGGCCGCAGTCTGGGGGAGAGTCCCCACGGGTCCTTCCTTGGGCGCACCATGTCCATATCCACGACGCGAGTCCTGAGTGGTAAAGCCGAACGAGCTCCTCCATAAGGGATCGGGCATCAAGGCCGTCTTTTCCCTCGCCCCATTACCACGAGGGCCATGCATGGGGGAGTCCCCATGCAGTCTGGGCGGAGGCGTCGACTCCTCAAACCACCAGTTTCCCAGGCAGACTGACCGAGGTCAGGACACCGGAGGTTGCCACCCGACTGCAAGTGCGTCTGCGAGTCGGTAGGCTCACACTGGGACTGACAGTGGCGGACCGCTGGGAGTGTAGTCAGGCAACTGGGCTTCCCGCCTGGCGCCATCAGGATCTCAGCACATCACAGCCACTAGGGCACACGGTATCGCGGGCACTCAAACAGAAGAATCTGTACTTAGGTACTGGTCCAGGCTGGACCTCATGTAAGAGCATGTACACGGCGACTCAGGGCGCCTTCGTATTCGTGTTCGTTCTGGGGAAAAAACGGTCCATACTTCAGTGATGGGCCAGTTACACTCAACATACAGATGCACATATCCTGGAGGACAGAAAGATAAGCAATACGCGGGGTAATAGGCGTGTAAACACACTCTGGATAGAGCGCCAAACCACGCCCCGGTTAGGATAAGGCATATGCAGGAGGGTGGACAGGAAAACGCCTGAGTTCAGGCCATATATAGTCTGCAGACACACGTAGACTGGTCTGGATCCCGCAAGTGCCATGGGACCAGACCACACATCACAAAAATCGCAATGCCGATGACAGCGGCATCCGTTGCGCAACGTCGTATGGGCTTCAAGGCCCTACGAGCTCAGGAAATGTCAAGGTCAGTCGCCCTGCCCGGTTAATCAGCAGGCGGAGAGTGACGAATAGAAGTGGGAGAGAGCGGCCATCCTCTCCTGGATTCAGCAGGGGGGGGTATATGGCCACTCTGATGGCAGGTCACCGGAAGATGGAAGAGAGCAAGCAAGTGAGGGACGATCCGTCGACCAAACAAGTGCTCAAACTGCATCAGGGGAGAGCTCAGGGCGGTGATCAGGCGCCCCTGGCTGCAATCGCCGGGGTGAGTGCTGCCAAGTCCGAGACGTGGATCTTGGTCTTGTGCTTGCGGATTTAGTCCATGAAGGGGGTATTAATCCGCGCCACGAACAAGGAGACAGGTTCCCAGGTGTCGTGGGACGGCCCATAGCCTCGCCAGCGAACCTTGAACTCCAGGCCTCCGGGTGCCGAGGCGTTCCGACGCTGGGCCAGGATCCTCTCGACGGTATAGTCGTCCTGCTCAGCACAATCATCGTCCGAATCAGCCTCATGTGCGGCATAGTCCAGGGACACATGTTGGCCACGGAGGTCGGGTTTGCGCACACGGAGTTGACTCTCGTGGCGCTCCCGGAACTGTCCATGACCCACCTTGATGCGGTAGGTGTCCTCACTAATCCTGCGGACCACCTCTCCGGGTGTGAACCAGGTTTCGGTGCGGTGGGTGCCCATAGGGCGGGGTCTGATCACCCACACCGGGTCTCCCACCCTGAACTTTTGCCCTGCCGAGCTCGGGGCGGACTTCTGACGCTCAGCATGGTCCTTCTCGAGCTGCTGGCGGATGTCCCGCGCCGTTGCCTCTTGCCGCGCGAAGAATTCCTTGGCGTCCATGGCCATACCATCACCAGACAAGGGAAGTCCCCGACCCAGGGGGTCCCTACCGAACAGAATCTGGTGAGGGGACAAACCACCCGGAGTGGGGGTGTCATGATGGGCCTTCAGAGCAGGGCCACATCTCCTCAAACCAGTTCCGACGCGGATTGGTGATGTGAATCTTGCGCAGCTTCTTGAACAGCTGCCTTCAAGCCACTTCAGCCCGGCCGTTGGACCGGCTGAGATAGGCGATGCTCTTGGCATGACGTATATCCATGAGGGAACACATGGCCTTGAACCAGCCACCAGTAAACTGGGGCCCTCGGTCACTGCAAATGGTGCTGGGGATGTCAAAGACTGTCAGCCAATGATGAATCATCATGACTGCCACTTCCTTGGCAAGCAACCCCTTTTTGCGTGCCAGAACGGCTACTACGTAGCCGCTGTGGCGATCCACACAAAGGACCACACAGTCAAAGGTCTCCTTGCCAATGTGAACTTCGGGCATGGAGAAGACGTCCATGGCCACGCTCTCCATGGGCTGGTCAGGCACCGGAGTCCATTGGGCTTCCCCCTTGACGTTCCGGTTATCGGGATTGCACGCCTGACAGACAGAGCAACCCTTCCTGACCTTCTTGTTGGCGGTGTAGAGACCGATCTGGTCGATCTCAAACCGGCGCTGCATGTCCAGGGCTTGCTTCTTGACCCCTGGGTGCATCATGTGGTGGTGCCAAGCCTCACATAGCTCGAGCACTCGGGACTCTGGGACCAGCAGCTTACCATTCCGGTAAAGCTTGCCATCCTCTTCCGTCAGCCCCTTTGGCCACTTCTGCCTGTCATCAGGATCGGTCACAGCCCTATATTCGGCCTCAAAGGCCTCAGACTTAGCGTAGTTGTCGGTCCAGTCGTCCTGGAGGCAAGATTCAGGGAAGAGGTGCTTGTCGGACTCAGCTCCATCAGGGGCGAGTACTCTGACCGCTCTGCCCATCCTCGTTCCGAGGGGGGCATCCGCAGCCATGACGACGAAGCATTTGACACCCTCCTCCTCCATCAGGCGCTCCATTTCTATGATCCTCTTGGCCTCAGCGGTCTCAGCGTCATCGCCATGGGCGGAGACATCCGTCATGCCCTTGCTGGCGGGATAGGCCCACCTACTGAGACAGTCCGCCACGGTGTTGTCCTTGCCAGGAACATACACAACCGTGAGGTCGAACTTGGCCAAGGTCTCATGCCATCTTGCCCGTCGGGAGGCGGGACCAGAGGGGGTGTCCACGTGCTCTTTGTGCCACGACTGCAGACTCTGATGGTCGGTGCAGACGGTGATGGGATGGAGGGCTATGTACCCAGCCCATTTCCTGAGAGCCATGACGATGGCATACGCCTCCTTTTCTCGGGGCGTCCACGTCCGTCTCTGGCCTTCCGCCAGGACTCGACTCCAGAAGGCCACTGGCACGTGCCTCCCATCGTCAAGCACTTGTTCCAACACAGCGCCAACGGCGTAGTCGGAAGCGTCGGCGCGCAGGACGAACCCTCGGTCAGGATCCACGAGGTGCAGACCCACTGCGGATAGCAGCGCCTGCTTCATCCCCTCAATAGCACGGTCGGACTCAGCATTCCAGACCAGAGCCTTCTTGGACCCCTTCTTGGTCTCCTCTCGGTTGCCCTTGAGCATGGTCGTCCTGGGGGCTGCATACTTGGCATACATCTTGATATACCCCGGGTAGTAGTTGCAGAACCCCAAGTACGCCCGTAGCTCAGAGACCGTTTTGGGCTTTTCCCAGTGCTCAATCGCAGCCACCTTGCCAGGTATGGGCTTCCGCTGCCTGTTCCCGACTACATGGCCAGCGAAGACCACCTCGCCTACCGCAATGGTGGCCTTGTCACTGCTGCCCGTGAGTTTGTGCCGAACCAGAAGGTCCAGCACTCGGGTGACGTCCCTCTCATGTGCCTCCAGGAGATCCTCGTAGCTCATACTGGGGTCCCCGGACGCGATGATCACGTCGTCCACGAAGGGGTCCGCACAGTCACGCACTGGCTCAAGCAGGTTCTCCAGCATCCGCTGAAAAGCCGCATTGCCGTTGGTAACGCCCATGGGCATCACCTTCCACTGGAGAGGTCCAAGTGGGGTGCTCATCGCTGTGCAGGCACGGGACTCCTCGGCGAGAGGCATCTGATGATAACCATGTTTCAGGTCAATCACCGTGAAGATCCTCCGCCGGTGTTGTTTTTGCAGCATGTCCTCAATGAGGGGCAGCGTATAGCTGTCAAGCTGCGTTTGGGCGTTTAGGCCGCGGTAGTCGACCACGAGCCGCCACTCACCAGCCACCTTCTTGGGGACGACAAAGCACGGAGAGGCCCACTCGGAGTGGCACGGCTCAAGCCAGCCTCTCTCGATGAAATCACGGAGGATCTTCTCCATGGCCTCCTTCCTCTTGCCCCGCAGGGCGAACTCCAGGTGTCGATACACACGGGGGTCCGGCTTCAGCCGTATCTTGGCCTCGCCATACGGTCCACGCACCGGTGGGGGAAACACAGGTTTTCCGCTGAAGAAGGTATCGCCATAGTTCTGCTTCAGCCTGGCCCTCAATGCCTTGATCTTGGGGCAATCATCGGACTCCGGCTTCGCTTTTCCGGGCACCTGGACCACTGAGCTTACTTGAGGGGTAGCGACCCAACTCGGTTTCTCCTCAGGCGGTCTTCTCAGGTGGCCCAAAGGGCCATCTCTGGTCTTGCCTTGGAACAGGTCGCCGTAGGTGGGTGGGTTGCCTCCGATTGGCTCGTCCTGGCTGGACATTTGGTCCAGCACCCTCTTTACGAAAGTATTCCCATCATAGGAACCAGAGACGATCGAGTCCACTTCCCACCAGGCTTTGTCCTGGCCCTTGCCCTCACGCTGGCATCCCCAGTCGTGAAAGGGCTGATCCATATACCCCTGAACCAGATCCAACTCCTCTTCAGTGAGGGGGTCCTCCGATTCTCCGATGTCAACAGGGGAAACCGCAAAGCATTGCCGCCATGGCTCCGCTATGATGCGGTTGACACACACAAAGTCCGTGGTGTCGGCCTGTTCAAGGCCCCCATCCACATAGTGGAATTCCGTTGGCCATCTCTGGGCCGGCATGGGCTGTCCCTCAGCGTCCTGATAGACACTCTCTCCAGCCTGTAGGACGACCTTGTTTAAGGTCATGTTGGTCAATGAGACTACCCAATCTCGGGTGCTTTCCTCCTCGGTGCATCCCATAGGAACAACCAGCACTGCCTTGGAGCGGTCCTTGCGAATCTTTGCTACCGCCCTTGGAATGTCCCATCGGGGGCAATGGATCCACATCAAACCCTGATGCGGACCCCAGTGCCTCTTCCACGCGGAGTCCTGGGCGCTCCAGTACTTCTCACAAACCCGAAGATGGGCGGAGGCTCCTGAGGAGAACGCATCCAGGGCCAGATCTGAAGCTCCCAGGTCCGTGACCACTCGGCTCGCCACTTCCGGCATTACGCCGTACTCCTGGTTTGCTGGCCCAGCTGGCTCAGTGCCCAGCGCGGCTACTTTGAGCTGATTGCGTTCCGGGTGGATCCATTGGCATTCCACATGGTGCTCAGGTGACGAAAACCACGAGAGCTGGTCGTCCTGGTACAGGGTCATTGAGGCCTGAGCCGGGAGAACGCCGGAGTCCGTCTCCATCATGAAGTCGTACCGAACGATCATGTCCCAGTCCATCTCAGCCTTGTAGAAGCGACCTTGCATGGACGGGTGCAAGGGTTCGTGCCTTCACTTGCCCTCACCCCGCCACCATGACTGTCTTTCGCTTTGGGTGCCGGACCAGGCCTTCCGCCCGCGGCAGTCCCTTTGTGCTTATCGTCTCCCGACTGGGATGGTGTGGCGCTTCCCACGACACCATCCTGCGACCGCCCTAGCTGGGGCCCTTGGCTGCAGGGGCTCCGCTAAGGGGCGTCGGTTGTGGTGGTAGTAGGGGTACTCTCCTCCGCATCAACCTCGTTGACACCCTTCTTCTTTCCCCCTTTCTTACCCTTCTTGTCCTTGTCCTTGTTCTTGTCGTTCTCTTTGTTCTCCTTGTTCTTGTCATCCGACTCTGGGACCCAGTTCCTCTTGATCTCCTGGATCTCCTTGGCCAACTCGGTCCCCACCGACATCAGCTTGGAGAGCTCGTCCTTGTCGACCTCCACTTTGGTCTCCCGGATACCCGTGGGTGCACGCTTCTTCAACCCGTGCACCTTCTTGTAGGCCTCCGTGTCGGCCTTGTGGATGGGGCATGTTCGGTGGTCATGGTTGAACCCTTTGTTCCTCCCATAACACACGAAACAGCCCTGAGGGTGAGCTCGTATGAACTCCCCAAAGGACAGCGCCGGCTAGCCAATGCGGCGGGGATCCTTCTTCTCCTTCTTCTTCCAACCCTTCTGCAGGGGCTTCCAGCTTCCCCGGTTGCTCTCGCGTTCAGGTTGCTGGTCACGAAGGCACAAACGGCCATCTCGGCGGACTCATTGTCGTCGTCATCGTCGTCGAGAGCCACATTGCCATCGGCTCCCGCTGGTTCCATGGCAGCTTCCCCGCCAGGCCCCTCGCCAACGTGGTTGACGTCACAGTCGCCAGGACTCAACCCGCGGGTGTGGTGGAGGTTCCGGTACTCCTTGAGTACCTCCTCTCCAACCCACTCCAGGATCTCGTCGCAACTCATCCGCGCCGGGATGGCCTGCAGACGGATGGTCTGGCCGCTCACGTCACACTCATCAAGGCGCCACATCGCGTCTTCCCGCGATCGCCCGTGACGGTGATGAGGAGGGCGTTCCGCAGGGAGTGCCGTTTGACATCCCGGGCCACGTTCTTCCTTGTCCAAGCCACCACGTTCGTATGATACTCCTTGGGGAGCATCATCTTGACCGTGTGGTTGGACTTGGCCCTCTTGGCTTCCTCCTTGGTGACTCTCTTGATCCATGCTTCCGGCAGCATGGAGAGCAGGCGGGCCTGCTCGTCACCCTCATTCCAATCCTCCAAGTTGCGGCGGGAAAGGGTGTATTGCCCCCGGAAGTCTCGCCAATCCCGTAGGCGGATCTCCCGACCATCATGCTGAAGCTTGATGGACTTCCACCGCTTGGCAGCCACCTGAGGAGCGTCCAACCGCTCCTGCTCGTTGAGCCACTTCTTGGCTTCCTTGAGGGTCTTGATTTTCCCCTTCTTGGTCGCCACGAAGTATAGCTCTTGGAGCACTTCCGGCAGGCGGTACCTGAACGGTTTGAAGACATACCTCTCTGCATCTGCGGGATCCATGTCTTCAGTGACGTACACCCCCCAATCGTCCAGCTTCTCCAAGAAGCGGTCGAGGTTGAGGGGGTTGCCATCGTACATGGGGGGCTTGATGTCCTTCAGGTCTTCCCACACGGCGGCATCCGCGGCCTTAGAGACCATGAACGCCGGCCGCGAGGTCGACCGAGGTTCCCATCTGCGTCCCCTACGGACTCCCACGGCCGCCACTTCCATCTCCTCCACGGTATCCGTGTGGCTACGCCGTGGTTCTTCCATGTACGCTGAACCTAGATGTTCACGCGGTACTCCTTCCATGTATGCCTCCTCATCACGGCGCCGGCGGCTGCGTTCAGCGGCCTCCTGTCGTGCACCACGCGGTGGGGTAATGCCGAACTCCTCCAGGTCTTCCTCGCCTCCGCCGACATCCCACTCCACGTCTCCTGCAGGGACCTCATCCCTGAGTCCACCATAACGCCCGCCAGCCATTGGGATTCGCTCCGGGGCTGGTGCGGGGCGTCGGGGGCGTACCGATGTCCGCGGTGGAGCACGGCGGTTGTGGTACTCTGCCCTGAGCCACTCATCACGCCACTCCTCACTGCCACTGCCGGGCGGCACGCGCTCGTTACGGCGGCCCGCGCTGTGGTGAGAGGGGGCGCTGAGAGAGGGGGCACTGGCGCTGGGGCGACTCCTGGGGGCTCCGCCGGGGGCGTGGGCTCTGCCTGGACCTGGTCCAGGTCCCCAGCCGTCGTCCGACGAGCCAGACTCCAGGGGTGGGTGGTCGCTGCCGACGCTCCCACGGCCTTCCAGCTCGTCCAACCTCTGCTGCAGGCCGTTGATGACCTTGCTCAGCAGCCTGGTCTCGCCCCTGGCGATGTCCAGGTCCCTCTGAGCGGCGCTGGCGACCTTGGCGATCTTGACCATCTCCGTCTTGGCGATGTCCAGCTCCTTCTGTGCGCCCGCGGCAACCCTGGCGATGCGGATCATTTTCCCCTTGCCCGTGTCTACCTCGCGCTCGAGGGACTGGACCCTCCTGCGGAGGTGGACAATCCACCGCCAGGTGGCATCCAGGTCACCGTTCCCTGGTGGGTCATCGGGGTCCCCAAGGGGTCCTCCAGGAGGGCCTCCGCCGGGTCCGCCCGGTCCAGGGGGTCCTCCCCCTCCCGGAGGTCCGCCTCCGGGGGGTCCACTAGGTGGGCGTCCTCCAGGGGGTCCTGACGGGCCTCCGCCAGGGGGTCCCGGTGGGTCTCCGCCGGGTCGCTTTGGTGGGTCCGAGGATGGGGGCTTCTCCGTGTAACCAAAGTCCATGTCTTCATCCTCGTCCAGGTCGCCCCACCTAGGCGTCTCGGTCTCGCACTCGGTGGATCCCGAGCTCCGGTAGGGAGGAGGGAGATCCTCAGTCTCACCCTCCGGCTCCATGGGGACGTCTCCGCCTCCTCCGCCAGCCACTCCTCGGCGATGTCGGCGGCCTCGTCCATCCCCGTCGCTGGCGGTGAAGAAGGGGTCGGAGTCATGGGGGTGTCCGCCCGCTGGCCTCCGTGACCTCTCGGGGGTCTTCCCCTTACCCTTCCTCCGTCGGTAGGCGGTCGGGCCACTGTCCCCACTGCTGCCTGTGTGGACCTCCTCCAGATCCAGCGTCATCTTGGAGGAGGCGTCCCTCTCGAAAAGCTTTCGAAGGGTCTCCACTCGGGATCCTCCCGGAGGAGTCTCACGCTGGAGCTTGGCCTCCGCCTCCTCCATTGCGGCGGCCGTGGCTGCGGCAGCTCGCCTTTCGGCCTCCTCCCGGGCGTGAGCAGCCTCGGCCTCCCGGGCCTGCTGCAGCCGAGCCTTCTCCGCTTCCAGCGCTACCAGCTCCGCCTCCGTCCTGGCCCTCTCCTCAGCGACCTTCCGTCGCGCGGCCTCGTTGGCATCCTTCCTGGCGGCGTCCGCCTGGGCCTTTGCCGTTGCTTCGGCGTGGGCCCTTTCCTCCGCCTCCTTCTTTGCCCTCTCTTGGGCAAGCACCTCTTCCAGCGCCTTCACCTCAGCCTCCTTGCAGGCAATGGCCTCCTGGGTCAGGCGGGCTTCCTCGGCGGCTGCCGCCACCTCACCCCTGACCCGGGCAGTCGCTGCCTCCTGGGCGGCTGCGGCCGTGAGACCGGCCGCGATGGCAGCCACGGTCGAGGCGTGGAAGGCCATGCCTCTGCCCGAATCTGTGGCCTCTTCTTGGGCAATGCCAACGGCGCCCTCCACGGCAGCGTTCTGCTGCGTGGCCCGTTGCCGGGCAACCCGAAGGTTTCAGGGCATCCCACAGGCGCGCTCACAGGCGCGCGCCACGTCCCTTTTGTCGGGAGGGACGCTGCTGCTGGAGCTGGCCTGGTCGGCCGGCATCCTCCCGCGGTGGGCCGACTCCACGTCGCTGCTCGGGCCTGACTTCCTCAGGTGCAGCTGACGGGGCTTGGCCTTGGCCTGCTTGCCGACTTCGAGGAAGTCGCCAAGGGTGGTGTGGCCGGGGTGGTGACCGCCACTGGCCCGTTGGGGGCTGGGGGCTGGTGTTCCGCCCTTGGCGCCTTGGGCGGCTTCGGCGGCCAGGGATTCCTGGTACTCCCGCCATTTCCTGTCCCGCCTCCTGTCCCCGGCGGAACGCTTCTCCTTCCCAGGAGACGCGCTGCTGCTGCTGCCCTGCAGCGTGCGCTTGTTCCCCAGCTCCGGGAACTTCTTCTCGATCATGTCCCACATGGAGACGTTGATTGTGGTGCCCGACGGGTACTCGTTGGGGTTCTCGTCCTCCTCAATCCCGTCGGGGCGCAGCCCTTCGCCGGGCCTGTCTGGCCGGGTCCAGACCCTCCAGCGCTTCGTGCGGAAGCGGTAGGCATACCCTTCCACCCGCAGACAGTCTTCCACTGCCTGCAGGCGGTCGGCGCCCATATCCTCGCGGAGCTCGAAGCTCCCGGGCATGCCGCCTTCGCACTGGGGATGGCTGTGGCGGTAGTGCTGGTCCCACACCAACCCACGCAGTAGGCGCACCGCATGGGGGTGGGGCCGCGGCCACGTCTTGCCTGCCTCCTGCCCATTCACCATCGGTGTCGATGGACCGGTCTTGGGGGTGGCTGATGAGGCGGTTGCTGTACCTGGGAGTGCGGCCTTGCTGGTCGGCCGAAGGAACTGGTTGATGTCGGAGTTCCGGTTAGTACAACTCCTTCACGGACTCGGTGCTGTTGCCGGGCGGCGCTGCGAAGCCCGTGTTGCTCGGGGTTCGGGTAGCCCCGAGTTGCACGCGAGGGATGGGTAACCCCGCGGCGGTGAAACGCTTTTGACGGGTTCCCGTGGGGGGCCTGGCCACGGGACGCTGCGGTGGACACGTGCAAGCAAGCAGGCAGGCAAAGCACTGCGCTCACAGGGGCATCATCACGCTCGTGTCATGTGACAAAGCGTTTCAGGATCCTTGCCACTCTGAAACAAGGGACCAAAAGTATGTATAGCAACACATCAGGATATGTACACATGGGGTTAAGACTGGACTGGGGTAAGGGCATCACAGGGCAATAGACACTCAGTCCCAACTCATATCCCAATCCCAGGTCCGACCCTCTCAGTGGCTCGCAGGGGCGGGGGCTCAAACACAACCTATGCCCTGCTCAGTCCGGACCCTGAAACCCTGCCAATAGGGGAGTGTGTACCGCCCAGCCACAGGCGAGTTCCTGGGAACCAAAGGGCTCCAAGGCCAACCAACAGTGGCTGCCCATGCTCCCTTAAGGGCAGGTCCCAACTCCTTTCTGAGCCGGAGATAAGGCCCCGCCATTATCCCCTAGGAGTTGGTAGCTGAAAATGGGCTGTTTCAGCCCAAAATGATATTGGCTCCGAAAACTCGGAATTTGACCCCTCATTAGGACCCGCCAGAGGTAGGGACGAGGCAACTGACCCTATGCCCTCCGAGTACGAACTCCCTGGAGCCCTCACCCAAGCTGATACCCTCTGAGGTTCCGGCATCAGGGCACCACGGGTTCATGAAGTGGGGTCATGATGCCAAAATCACCAAAATTGGCGTCATTTCCACGCATGGCTCGCCATGCCAGGGCAAGGCCAATGGCTCACAGGACAGGACGCAGGACCTAGGACCTATATCTGAGTGCACAACTTGGAATCAGGTCCGGGCTCTCTGTGGGCATAGAGATATGGGGCCGCCAATCGACCACACAGGGGGCTGAAATTGGGGTCCCAAAAGGGGGTCATTTCGGCTGCTCAAAATGAGCCAAAATTGGGGGTGCCCTCAATAGTATATCTCCACGCCGGCTTGGAGATCGGATCCGCCATGCCATATGCGATCCACCGGGAGTCCAATGGAGACTCCCATGCCCTTTGCTCTCAAAGATCTCCATGCCACTCGGCGTGGTGACAATCCAAATTGGGTCCACAATTGCCAAAATGGCAAAATCGTCCACACTCACTTTGGGCTAGCACCTTGACGAAGGTTGCTCCGCTTCGCCCACGTGGTGTGCGAACCATGGTGACCAACATCCATAACACCCATGTCATATATGGTCCATTGGTCCATGCGTCCGGCGTGCACGAGGGGGCTGAACATGGTGCACGGCGGGCAGAAAATGTGCAAAATTGCTCAAAATGGCCGAAAATGCGCACATTCATGGGTCGGGCAAATGAGGCACATGCCCGACTTGGACCGGAGTGTGCCATAGGATTGGTATCAAGTCATATGCGTCCAACATATCTTTTGGGCGTCGCCCAACCCCCTCCGGTTTTGGGAATGGCAGGGTCGCCAAGTGAGCCCATGATTTGGGATCGTCCCAAATCGCCAACATGGCGGCCACGGTATGCCAAGCCAAAGGGGAGTTATTCGCCGGGTCCAAGATATGTTGGGCACCGAAGTATGTACCTTCATAACATACTTGGGTCACGATGTCAATTGAGCGCAACGTTGAGATACACGGTCGCCACTTGACATCATGACGGGCAAAAAACAGCAAAATTGGCGAAAAAACACGCAAAAGTGCCTTGAAAACTACACGAATATATTGTAACATCTTCGGCTTGGATTGAGTAATCGACCAATCCTTCGAAACACAATGACTCCACACCAATGAGCTTTGATTCCACATATGTGCTCCACTTGGGGCGCTTTGGAAGGCCGCGCGCGCTGCCTCCCAAGTGGGCACATGCAAAAATGGAATATTGCAAAAAACACACCTTGCTCGCAACGCATCGCTTCGAGAGCGCTCCACAAGCGTCCCTTCACGAAGGTTAGGCTTGCGAGTGTTGGTTGGGAGTACAATGAAGGGCTTCGTGCAATATGGGGTCCATTGGCGGGTTAGTCTTGGAATGGTGCACCCGCCAAATGGGCAGGTGATATGACACCAAATATGGCATACAACGCTACCCTCGCCTTCTACACCCAAAGTAGTGGCCTAGAATCAAAGTATGCCTATATTCTAGAGTAACTTTGATCCCTTAACACGCATGCAAGTGCTTTGGTCGAAAATCGACCTCCTTTCGGAAAGCCGAATTTTAGCATGCACGCAAAATATATTGCCAATATATATATCGAGATCATATATGTACTATCCGCGGAAGACAAGTGATATGCCCCGGATGTAGAGGCAAGCAAAGAGGGAGAAAACGCCAACTCAACATACTTCTACACGTACTTGGACGCCAAGTACGTGAGATTGCCCATTTCTTGGAAAACACTCAAAATAAAAAACCCTTTGGACCTATCGCGTTGGGATCCTTTGGCCTCATCGTATGACTATGGGGGGCAAAACCTCATACACAGTGCCTATGAGGCACGTTAGTTCGTCCTTGGGCGCTTGAACGCTCGTAACCCTTGTTATTTCGCTTGGGGGTTCAAAGCGCCTTCGGCCGCCCAGATTTTCTGGGAAAAATCTGGGACGCCATGCGTTTTATCAAGGAAAAAATTGCGGATCACTCGAAGAGTGTTTCAGTCTTAACTTCAAGAAAAATCGTTTTACAGAATCATCTAATGCAGTGCACGGAACGGGCGATGTCAGGCGGCGATTTCACGACAATTAGAAATCGCGGTAGAAATCGGGTATTTCACCGATTTCTAACCGTAAATCGACCAAGACAGTAAAATTATGGTAATTCCACATCGACTTAATGGTTAGAAAATCGGATTCCAGATTTCGCGGGTTAGAGAACAGGGATATTTCGCTGACAGCCGGTGTCAACGGCTTCCGCACGGGTGTGACGGCTCACAGGCCTCCGGGCCATGGGCCATAACGGGTGTGACGGCTCACAGGCCTCCGGGCCATGGGCCATAGGTTCTGTGACGGCTCACAGGCCTCCGGGCCATGGGCCATAGGTTCTGGGTACCGCTTCAGTAGAGGTAACCACAGGTGTGCCCTATACCAACACGTCTAACCCTCTCTGTGAGAGACAGAACCGTGTGGTGGAGCAAAACCTAAGAATCCTGATGAAACAGGAGTGTACCAAGGACTGGGTATGCCTAGTGCCCTGGGCAGTGCTGACCATGAACTCACAGCAGAGCTCTTCTACAGGTTTCACCCTTCACGAACTGTTCCATTGAGGACGACCTGCTTGGTTCTTCAAAACTCCCTTTCCTGCGGACTTCAAGAGCCCTGTGGGAGATTGGTTGGAACACAAGCAGTCTCTGGCTAACCAGGCTGGAACTAACCTGAGACACAGTCGTGACCGTGAACTGAGCCGACGGAACCTTCTACGGCGACCTGCCAGCTTCAAGGTTGGTGACCTTGTTTTGGTTCACCATTCACGCCTACCCTCCTGGCCACGCAACTGCCTACAGGACCCTTATTTTGGACCCTATCGTATCATCAGGATAGATGGATCCAGGATCCATGTCCGGTCCAGTCCACGTCTAGGTGGTGAACTGCTGTGTGCACCTAAGCAGTTGAGGCACTATCACTCCCCTCACGATTTGTCCTGGGATGAGTGGCGCCTCAGCAACAGTGAGGTCGAGCGTATAGACCTAGAGAACGCTGCCAGTCCAGAGGAGGCAGACAATCTCGAAGAGATGACTGCCGATGAGATGGCAGTCGATGGTTACTACGTGGTTGCAGGTATTGCTCGCCACGAGTATAAACAGGGCTGGAACCCCCTAACCCTGTGGGATGGCTATGGGTTATCTGAGGCGACCTGGGAACCTATGTCAGCCTTCATACAACCAGATGGGAGTATCAACCCCATCTTCCGCTCCTACCTCGTTGAGAACAACGAGGGACAGCTACTAACCCGTGCTGCGACTCTGTCACAGCGTAAAAAGAAAAACTAATTTCCCTGTGTCAGTCTACTGACTGTGTTCTAACCTTACAGGTGCAGTGAGCACTCTTGTGCAGACGTGCCTGTGTATGGGTGTAAGAGCAGTTGTCACAGTTGCCCCGCATTGCATCGCAGGACAGGACCGTTAGCCCCCCGTGACAACCACTCCCTGGCCGAAGGCCATTGGTTTTTCACAGACCACTGCTTACTGAGCACTGCACTGACCCTGTCTGTGCCCTGCAGTCCCATGCCTATGGTTTCCAGCGTGGACCAGGTGGCCGCTTATCAGATTTGCAGCCACCCAGCGAGTGTATGCCTTGTTTACCATGTGTTGCATGAGGACTGCCCTGATGTAATGACCTTGGGGAGCCAACAAAGAACGGTGGCTTACTACACCAGGGGGGAATGACAAGCAAGGTGTTATGAGGCAAGGTGTGCCTTCCCTCCTTGGGGACAAGCGAGCCCACAGTTAGGACCGCTGACTGGTCCAGACCCATGGGGTTCTACCCTTCCTTACAGGGTTTACCATACCCCCTAAGTGGGCTACGTATGTCTCTGTGTGTCTCACTTCTCTCCCGGGCGTGGCTTCCGAATCAACGGGCTTCGCTGATGTCGGACCGAAGGTCCTAGTCAGTTACTAATGCCACTCCTATGGCGCCCAATTTCTGTGCTGGCGCCCATCCTTGGGGGAAGACGGCAAAAGCCCTACCTACTAGAGGGGAGGGGTGGCCAAGTGTGCTAAGGGCATACAAAACGCCCATTTTTGCTGAAGGCCAAAAGCTAACGCACTTCCCTGCCCGCGTGGAAAAGCACGCGGGACAGGAGACAGCACTACACTACACTCACTAACGCCAGCACCGGCCTTCGAAGGCAGGGTGAGCACTCATCACCTGCACTCAACTCCTGCCAGGCCTGCTGACCCTAACACCTACACACGCTACTTGGTGTTCCTATTGACCCTCCTGTAAGAAAGCAAGAGAACACAGCGCTACTAAGCGGCTGTGGCCTAACAGGGACGCCACTACGTGTTTCCCTGTCAGGGCTTGGAGGGAGGGAGTGCACAGCGTGCGTGCACAGCGTGGATGCCGATGAAGTCGGACTGCACTCACCACTCCTGGTTGAGCTGCAGTTGTTTTTTTTGTGATCCGCGCAGCATATTTTAGCGCTGCCAAAGTGGGAGTGCACCAATCACCCTTACCTTCCCACCTGAAGAACAAAGGCGGATGCAGGAGCGTTTGCAGCGGAGGAACCAAGACAGACTCCACGTGTTGTACGCTTCTCAGTTTGCCCTATAATACACTGTCCACAAACGCCCCTATCAAGCAAGCAAGCTTAAAGAACTCCACCCGTTCTCTTAAAGAACGTAGGGTGGAGCCACCGGGTAGCCTAAACAAGGGTTATACCGTGCGCACTTCGCGTGGGCTACCCTTTGATGCGTCATATGCATGCACAGGTATGCACAATTTCTCCATTACCTGCTGTTCTTACCTAATTTAACCCAACATAACCAATCACAAGCGTGACTCAACCAGGAGGTGAGCTCCTCCTGGGCTTACCTACTTATTCACCACACATCATGTGAATGCCGAGGAAAACACGAGCGCAAAACAACCCTACGCGCTTAAACAAACCTACGGCGAATTATAAACAACCCTAAGCGATTAATGCACTGTGTGTCATGCATGCTTCCCTTGTCTTGTTTCCTGCAGCAAGAGGAGAGAGAGTGGCGCACTGCACAGTGCAAAACAAGCCTAAGGGTTTTAAGCAAGCCAACTTTGGCGCTACGGCAACACAAACACGAGCAAGCACTTTCTTTTCTTACCTGTGAAGAGAGAACAAGGGTGAATTGGGGTACAGGGAAAGCGCCACAGCGTGTGAATGCCTCCATTAGGCACATGCATCGCGAGCACAGCGCATATTCTAACCCTACGTGCGCGCTGCGCGCTCCATTCGCATCGCATACCTTTCATTCCTGTTTTGACCTGTGCAGAGCAAAGGAGAGGAGCACCCGAATCCCCAACGAACACAGCGTTGACAACCCTAACGTTTCAACGAAGCAACCAACACGAACGCAATGCATGCGCGTGAAATGACACTGGCATGGCTGAGAGGAGGGTTGTCCACCTGCTCTGTGGTGTGGGTTGATTTTGGATACTTTTCCCTAAAGTTTATGAAAATTGTGAGGCAGCTACGCAAAAATTTCCTTTAGATCTTTAAAAACTACGGCTCATACCTTCTTTTTCGAGAGCCCTTTACGCTTGCGCAACCCTGTTTTTGAAGTCCGCTTCTGTTGCGCTTGTCTGCGACTTTGAGTTTTGGTGTAAAAATGACGATTCCTTGCGTGATTTCGTCAATTTTTAGCGATTTGACTTCTTAAATCGCTACACCCTTCGCTAAACCACAGGATTCACTCCCTGTTGGTTACATTTTCTATTTTTTTCAGCTCCTGGAGATTTGTGTCCTCCATTGGGAGTATTGCTCCGCCCTGGCCCTTGGTCAGGACGTTTACTAAAGTGCTGTTTATGCAGAGATACCCGTCCGCATTAGAGCGTTCGACTGTACCCTAGTGGGCAAGCATATGTGCTCTAGGGAGGGAGTCCTGGGTTCAAACCCCACTACCCCCAAATTTCTACCAAACGTTTTCGTCGCACGCTGGCGACTTTTGAGGAATGCCCACTCGAAGGGACACCATTCACGGTACATTGCACTGTTTTTCAAGGGTAACTACAGTGTGATAAGCTTCTATGAACTAATGAGAATGTTTTTGGTAGGTTTAATGCATTTACTGAGGTAATTTTGGGAATATTTCAGCCTTTTTCCTTGGTCCTACTAGCTTACCTATATAGTACTCCAGGGGGGAGTAAGAAAAAGTCACTGCCATGTCTTTCCTGGAGGGCTTGATCCAGGCCAAGCCCCCCTTAAAACCCTTTTGTTGATGCTAAGACTAACTTAAGTATTTTTATCACCCTTTTGAAGCTTTTAGTACACTTTCTCAAAGTAACTAGGGTTATAACCCTAGCCCCCCATGAAGTTCACCCCTACCACTCAACTGAGCAGAGGTATCTTCCTTCATGAGGGATATACCGAAATAAAATAGGCATTTCATGCTTTAGGCCTTGGAGGTTAAGCCTAGTGGTCTCCCGGCCCAAGACCCCTTTACTCAATTGTTTCTACCACTTATTGTGGTTCTACCTTTTAACTGTTTCTGAATTCAGTTGCTTGGCCAAGTCATAATCTGTGTCTGGCCTAACTCCTATGCCCCACATTCCTAACCAGCTCCATTTCATCCAAAAGAGTGCACATGAAGTGCTTGATGCTAACTTGGAGGCTAGAGTCAGGCCAGTTTGCACATAAAATCCTTTGTACTATCCATTTGTGATTGAATCTTTGTATTTAAACCTGCTTTGTCTATCTGCAGCCCTTCTGTGTTACACTGGATTTCAAACTATTCATTGATTCGATCCACATCCTGTTCTTGCTGTACTTGCTCCTTTGGTTTTGGGACTTCACCATCAAAAACCTGCAGGATTTCATCAAAATCTATAGGGCACTAATCAAGGACATCTTTCTGGTAGCAGAGGCAAACCCTGAATACCTTTCGAACCGACTCTGAGCAGGCCTGCGCTGCTTTGGGACTCGAGGCGGAGCGTGCGACACCCAAGCGCCTCGGAACGCTAGTACCAAGAACGTGCATGCATGCCTTGGGAACGGGATACGCCAGGAAGTCCGGTGAACCTCTAGGGTTCCACCCAAAGGAGGGGACGTGCGCAAGCACGGGGGCACACCCTCCCGGCGAGACAAGCACGTCACGCTGGCGGCGATCAGCCCTCCCGGTGTTGCCCGGGGCCGCTTTGTTGGGGGCCAACAGTCAGGTCTAGCGGGATGTAAGCCGCCTCCCCTCTTCACGCGCGGAGCCTCTTCCTGTTCGTCACAGGGGCGACGCCAGGGGGAACCATGGGGCGCCTCTCCACGACCGAGTGCACCTACCTACCTACCTCCTTCGGTTTTGGGGTTTCACCATCAAAAACCTGCAGGATTTCATCAAAATCTATAGGGCACTAATCAAGGACATCTTTCTACGGCTAGTTCCCCAACAACTGAGAAGAAGGGAACTTGGTTGTATGTTCGAGGCGATAAAGAGTAGCCGCGGTTTGCGGCTGCGGTGGCGGTGGCGGCGGCTTGTTGATGCATTCTACGGTGGCGGCAGCTTCCGCGACAATCAATTGCAACTCGGCCGCGACAGTTGAAAAGTGGCAAGAAGAAGGTGGAGTCCTGACGCCGGTGATGCCTGGCTCCTGGCTGTGGTGATGCCGCGCTCCGTGAATGTGCTCGCTGACTTCCTTCTCTCCACCAACAGCGTTCCTGTCTTCTCTTTTTGTTTCTCGCGCCGAAGAAGAGGGCCCACAACCATGACAAGACAAATTGACGAGAGTGTTGGCCGAAGGCCTTGACAAAGGAGTGAACGTTGTCTTGGTGGAGCCGCACAATAGAGAGCTTTCCAACGCGCAGAGTGCCCCTCTATCATTGGAGTGAATATTCCCAAAACGTGCTCTAGCATGGTGGACTCGCGCCGAAGAGAGCGTGCTCCGGACGCCCAAGACAATCCAAAAATATGGATGGTGTACGTATGCATCACGTTTATTTGTGCGCACATGATTTGTAGCAGTGCTCCAAAGGCACTACCTATTCAGGTTTCAGTGGCACCCTGGGATACCGTGGCAGCCTCTCAATGCATCCCATGCTTTCGTACTCGTGATAAGTTCTCACTGCGTGTCAGATTTATGGCCATCGTTAATAGTGAGACCATCGTATCACTAGACAGCTCTGCAAGCGACACACGCCTCCCCTAAGCCTCTCGGTAGCACGTTTGCCGTATCTTTTGAATTTTCAGTGTTCGTGAGGTTTATTATTTTGAAGCTGAAACTAGCTCAAAGGAATCACATGCAAGAAATGAGTTTGATAGTCAGCGCCTATGGCGCCCAGAAAGCACTTTTTTTGTGCTCTTAAGTTGCAACTACCTGCGCCTTTGCTTTTGCTTTCACATTTTGATTCTAAAAGATCAAGTTTTACACTTGCCCATTTTTGAGCACTTTGTTCACATGGTGTCTCCCCGTGGTGGGAAAAGCTAGATGACTAGAAGAACATTTTTTGTAAGACTTCTAATTTTTTTTCGAGACTCATAGTGTGGCTCTTTTCTTTTCCTAACACTTGACAGCCTGTTTGGCTGCAACTTGAAGTGCTTTGTACGGCATCATACCTTCTTCAAAGATTGAAAACTCTTTTTTCTTTTGTACTATCGGTCCCAGCTATTCTAGTGAGGGGGTCCGAAATTTAAAACCTTTGACCTCTTTTTTTTCGCAAAAGAGGAATTGACATTGCAAAAAGTTTCATGTAGTTTCATGTTTTTTGAGAGAAGCACTTGCTGCCCAAAAAAATGTGTCCTTTTGTGCTAAAAGAGTAATCACTAGAAGCTCCGTCCCCTCAAACATATAATATGCCTTAGTAGATCAGAAGCAATCTTTTAACGTGCATGGTCTACGGCACTAAAACTTAACTTTTTTCTTCTGTGATTGCTTTTGTGACATATTTTTTGCTAGCCAGCTGTTTTAGCTCCAAATAGTAAAATCGGTAATTCAATTTCAACAATTGGCTTCAATGGAGTGCATAGCGGCAAAAAGCTCACAAGCAGTTACAGTGATAGTTTCCAAAGAGGGACTTTTGGAAAATATTTGGATGCTATTGTATTGAGTGGATCTCCGAGAAATCATTTTTCAAAGCAAAGTTGGAGACAAAAGATATGATTCTAACGTTTATAGTGTATGAGTTTAAATATGTACACTTGAAATAGAATCCTCAGTTGTTATACCGGTCACTAGTTGTTGTACCATTGTTGAATAGGAAATGACCCCAGAAAAAGGATACTTCCGCGCCTTTTGAGAATTCTTATTCATTGTATGAATTTTTGGCCATTGCTATAGATGCTCTCACACCTACAACCATTTCGTATCTAATATTCAAGGCCATATTTGCCCCTGGTCTCCCGAATGAGGGGCTCTATTGCCTACGTAACCCTTGGGCCTATGGTTTGGAACCTGGTAGTAGAAAGCTTTATAGTGTTTTCAGCACTGTGTTTTTGTTGTGCCTCTCCTGCTGCTTGCTGCTGGTGTAGGGTTCCTGCTGCTTGTTCTTGAGGAGGAAAATGTTTTATTGTTGAAATACAACCAATCCAGGATAGCCCAAGCCAGAGATAAGCAAGTAGAAGATAAACAGGATCAAAGCATGAAGGGCTGCAGTCACAAAGACTTAGGTAAAGACAACTATCAACAATAGACCACAGCAATTAACATACATTGCAACTCAGGATGAAATATTTTACATTTTTGAGAAAACCTGATTGAAAAACTGCCCCATGGGCTCACACTCTTCCCTAGTGCCATCTTGAGATGTGCACTCTTTGCTTTTGGGTTCCATAGGTGCTGAGGTGGCATGGCTTGTGGCGCTGAGGTCACTGCCATGTCACATGGGATATTCCTACTTAGCTAGGCTGACTGGGTATTGAACCCAGGACCTCTCAAAAAGAGGTGCCCCAGCCCCCTAGGGTGCATACCACTAGGATAGCTAAGAATTCATGCAAAAACATAGATAAATTCATAGGCTCTGCCTTCAGTATATCAGTGCCTCAGTCACCCAGGAAAAGATGTTTTAGTGCATATAGCTTGGGGATTAAGGGGTCCACACAATATCCTGATTTAGTGTTTGGTTCCATAGGTCAAAATGTGTTATCACCCATTTTATTTAGGCCAATACTAAGATAAAAATGCAAGAGTGCTTAGAGCACCTCTAATACAACTAAAGTATACCCTAAAGCATTGGAAAAGCACTTTTTCTTACTCCCCCCTTGTGTTGTGGTGGCTACCACTGTTGCATTTTCAGGAAACAGGGATTTTTTCTTCGCCTTTCCTTGGTTTCCACACCTACTTTAAAATACATATAGCTTCCCTAACACTAGAAAAAAGCGCTTTACCTTGGCCAGCGACTCTTGCTGCAATGTTCATGACAATTTCCAACAGAAAGCTCAGCGCTCTCGGCGCTGCAGGGGTTCCTGTGGCTTGGTGGGGTTAGCATAGGGCATGCAAAGACCATATGGATATGCATCCCTCCCTCCAAGCTGCAGCGTAACACAACCCAACGCCAGACGCTCATAGGACGCTCAATCTAAGTCTCACGGAACCTGATGGAGACACCTGTCCTGGTACTGGGGCGAGGGTTCCATGATTAAATTAGAATGGCCCCTTGGAGGGGTCTTGGTTCTGGTTCAGTCTCCTGCTGCTGCCTTTCGGTCCGAACAGCGGCCTACTCAGCGAGACTTTGCGAGGATATCTGTACAACAGAGGAATGGAAGGATGAGGGACGAATCCAGGCAAACGCGAAGCGACAACACCTAAATCCGTCAAATGACGGCCTAGAATTTTTCTGAAAGCACATACCTGAACAGAATCCAATTGTGCATGACATGCACATTTTTATAAAATTTGTAGTCATCTCTTGATTTTTTAAATCAAGAAATTCCCACGCAGAAAAAGGCGGCGCGCAGGAGCAGGTCTTAGCCAAGCGCCGGAAAATAAAGAATTAATAAGATTATAAACGTATGTTACGTATAATGACAAAAATGACGAGACATTCATTAACAAATAAACATAAAGATCTCACCCACACTGACAGAAAGAATCAAAATTTGAAGAATTCGAAAATCAAAGAAAAGACTTCAATGAATCAGGTATAAACCACAGGTGTGCTCGTCTTGTATGCAGCATGCACATTGCTCGTCTCGTGTCTCCATGAACGTGCCTTGTAGCAGCGCTAAGTAACGATAGAGGGCTAGATTAGAAACATTGCAGGTGATTAGAGGTGAGATTGGGGAAGAAACAGATGGCCTTCGGCCAGGGAGTGGTTGTCACGCGGGGCTAACAGTCCTGCCCTGCGGTGCAATGCGGGGCAACTGTGACAACTGCTCTTACAGCACAACCACCCTTTTTGTTGCACTGATTAGAACATACACACTTATGCATAGCGTCGTGTCTCGCTTGTGCTTAGTTTTTTTTTCCTCACCTTGCTTCACTCTCCAGCGGTAGGTAAGGTAGGTAAGCCCAGGTGGGGCCACCCCCTGGTGGAGTTCGTGATTGTGGGTAAGATTAGGAGGAAAGACTGATCAAGGTTGTCAGGTTGGAAAACTCGTGCATGCTCGTGCATTCACACACGCATTAAAGGGTAGGCCACGCGTGGTGCGCTTGGTACAACCCTTGTTTAGGTTACCCAGGGGCTCCACCCCACGTTCTATAAGAGAACCGGTGGAGTTCCTTAAGCTTGCTTGCTTGTACTGAGGTTTGAGGACAGTGTATTATAGGGCTACCTGAGAAGCGTATAATACGTGGAAGTAGTCTTGGTTCCTCAGCCGCAAACCTCAATCATTTGCCTTTGCTTTACAGGTGGGAAGGTCAGGGTGATTGGTGCAGCAGCGATGGATTTTTCTTTTATGCCCTGCTAAACAAGGGCGCTGATTACACAATCAACTAACTTCGCCTCTGCCTGTGGCAGAGCAGGGAGTCCGACTCCATCAACATATGCGCGGTGCACGCCAAACAGCACTCCTTCCCTCCAAGCCCTAGCAGGGAAACGCGTTGTGGCGTCCCTGTTAGGCCACAGAGGCTTAGTTGCTCTGTGTTTTCTTGCAATCTCACAGGTGAGCCGCTAGGGCTCGTGACTTCTCCTTCAACGCCACCCAGTAGAGCGTGCGTGTAGGTGTGGTAGTCCTGAGTGGGGGCTTGAGCCAGTTGCAGAAGTGCTCGCCCACCAGGATGGTGCCACTGTAGGGTGTGTAGGACCTGTAGTGCGTGTGTCACTGTCCCACCCTTTTCCTGCAATTTTAGCGGGGTTGGTGGGCATTGGCAGTGGTTAGGCTAGTTTTGGGCCATCGTAGCAAATAGGCGTTTTCAACCCTTCATAGCTTTTGGCCACCCCTCCCTGTAGTAGGCAGGTAGGTAGGGAAAACAATACCTGGATTAGTACGCTGGGTATTCCCCCAAGGTTTTGCGCCAGCACAGAAATTGGGCGCTTAGGGGAGGAGAGACCCGGGGCGTACCCCGTGGCACCGGTAAGACATCCTCCAGGTTTAGCAAGCGTGCAGACTTGGGGATAAGTAGGACGCCACTTCTGCAGCTTACTCTAAGGACCTTAGGAGTATCACACTTACACATACGCTTATGCAGGTAAGGGTAAGGTTCAGTCCCTAGCTTTAGCCTGGGAGGCAAGCGTCTCAGCGAGCCTCAGCAACTCACCAAGGTTGTTCTGGGACAAGTAGTCTACCAGAACTGAGTTTAGGCGTCCCTCAGGTAGAACAAACGCTGAGAAGGGCTCCCAGGTGGCCTCTTCGACTCCAAACCCTTCCGAGAGGGTGAGGAAGCGCCAACCCTGGCGATAGCGGTGGCGTAGGACAGACTTCACGAGGTAGAAGCCCTCCTTAGCCATCTCCTCGGCGTTCATTTCGGGGAGGTCCCCTTCCACTTCCATAGGGCTGGCAGCCCCTTGTAGGTCTAGGGGGGCGATTTCCTCGTCGCTCAGCTCCCACTCCTCTCCACAGAAGTCTTCAGGATCATAGTAGCGCTTCAGGTGTTGAGCAGCGCACACCAGGGTCCCCCCTAGACCGAAAGAACACCGCCCTGTTATACGGTGTGCATCCACAGATAGAATCTTGTAGGGCCCGAAGTATGGGTCATCGCTGGTAGAGCGTGGCCAGGCGGGTAGTAGGCTGTGGTGCACCAGCACCCAGTCCCCTTCTTGGTAGGCGGCAGGTACTCGGTGCTTGTTCTTCTTAATCCACTGACGCTCCCTCACTCTCTGGAGCATAGCCTTGGCCTTGTCCACCTTCGCTTGTTGCTCTTGGACCCACTCACCCACAGAAGAATGAGTGTCTTCAGGATAGGGAGCATGTAGGAACCACGCCGGGCGCCCTAGAAATAGCTCATGGGGCGAGTAGCCAGTCGCCGAACTCTTTTGGGACTTCATCATCAAGGATATGACGGGGAGTAGTCTCACCCAGTCTCTGGTGCGTTCAGTTTTGCACCATATCCTTACATTCTCCTTGAGAACACGAATCTGTCGCTCACATAGGGGGTTGCTCGTGTGAGAGTAAGGGATCTCCGTAGACACCTGGACATTGAGGGACCTCAGGACCCTCTTGTACCAGCCGGTATCTGAGCGTACTCGTACGTCCTCATCGGAGTTGATCTCTTTGGGCGCCCCATAGACACAAAACCACTCCTCCAGGAGTATCTTGATAGTCTCCTCCCCGGTAATGTGCTTGGTACATGGGAACACCCGGGTAAACCTGGTCAACCCACAGGTTACCAGGAGGGCGAAGTCATAGCCCCCAAACTTCGGCATCTCCGTGTAGTCCACGTAGAGAACACTGTTAGCACAGTGAGGGATGGGCAGGGTTGAGTAGAGACCCCTGTCCCTGATATCCCCCAGTTTGCAGGACCTACACGGGCACTTGTGCACGATAGGCTGGAGGGTCTTCTGCAGTTGGTCATCAGTCCACGTAGTGTGGAACCACTGCTCGAATAGCCTCAGGGTATTCAGCACCCACATGACCGCTGGACTCATGGGTCCACTTCAGCAGCGCTGGGACTCTGCCACTGGGTACCACGATGCGGTCCTCGTGCCAGAGGTAGCTCTTGTCCCTCTTCCACTGTTCTTGGTTGACCAGGAGGGGTTCAAGGCGTTTCTCCAGACGCTTGTAGATATCCCCAAACTCCTTCAGGTACTCCGCTTGTTGGTGTCCATCTAGGGGGCGTATCATAGTCATGTTGAGGTCCAAGTGGACGTCCATACGGCTGAACGCCTCCTTAGCCAGCGCTTCAGACCGGGCACCAATCAGGGCGGCGAAGTTGTTGCGGCTGATGTAGTCTGCACACTCGTTCTTCACTCCCTGGATATGGTGTACCGTCAGCCGTAGTTGACTGAGGTAGGTCCACCAGCGCCGTAGCTTGGCCTTCTCAGGTGGGGGACCCTTCTGGAAAGTGCGGACCGGCTCTTGGTCGCACAGCCAGACCACAGGGTTACTCCCCAACAGTCGTGCCTGAGAGGATAGCACCAGCATACCCGCGAGCAATTCCTGCTCATAGGTGGAGTAGTTCCCCCTGGCCCAGTTCCATTTCCAGTTCCAGTGGCCCAGGGGTACTAGGACCCACTTGTCGTCAGGGTAGCTGTGCTTGAGAGTTCCATCTCGGTTGAGACCTTCAGTCCCCCATTTGGAAATAGCCGAGTGGAACTCCGCCTTCTCTAGTGCTTGCCATTGGAACAACATTCCACCACCGCCCACATTGCTGGCGTCAGTCACCAGGATAATCTCCGCTTGTGTACTAGGCACGCCCCAGCACTTAGCGTTGCCCACCTTGTCTTTGAGCTCGTCAAACGCTTGTTGCTCTTGTGGGCCCCAGCGCCGGGTACTACTCTTTCTGATGAGGTCCGTCAGAATAGCGCTGGTGTAGGTGAAGTTTTTGATATGGAGGCGGTAGACGTTGCACGCCCCAATGAAACTGCGTACATCATGAAGTCCTTTCTTGGGGTCTTCGTGTCGTACCTTAGCATCCATCAGGGGTTTGGCCTTAGAGGCCGCTGGGGTCCACCACCCATAGCCAACGTCAAACCCCAGGTCCTGCATGGTCTCCTGCATGAACTCACACTTCTCCAGCTTGAGTCGTGTGTGGTTCTCCTGGCAGACCGCAAAGAATTCACCCAAGAGGATTAGGTGATCCTCCTGGGTATTGGTCCCGAGGCATACATGGTCGATGTGCGCCTCCATCTGGGCCCCACGGGATATGAGTTCTTGCAGCTTGTGTCTTTGTCGTAGGATGGACAAGATCTTGTTCATCAGCTCTTGGAATAGAGCGGGTGCGTTGGCCACGCCAAACGGCATGATCTTCCACTTGAACACCCTCCCCTGACGGGTGATGAAGGCTAGTAGCTCCTGAGCATTGGGCGTCAGGTCCACCTGCCAGAATCCGCTCCTCTTGTCCATCTTGGTCTTGTAGCGACAGGAGGCTATCTTCTCAAGGGTACACTCCATATTAGGAATGGACCCTGAATGGTTTAGCGTTTTCTTGTTCAGCTCTCCGTAATCCACTACCAGCCGTTTGGGTGTAGACCCAGGTTTAGCCACCAGGAAACAGGGGCTGCAGTGTTGGGGGTAGTCCCCATCCCTATATTCCAGGACTAGGCCAGCGTCGATACATTCTTGTATCTGTGGCTTAATCTCGTCGGCCTGCTCTTTAGGAGCCGGATAGGGTCTCCTCCGGATATTATGGCCCACGAACTCGGGTTTCAGCTTGAGGTCCATCTGTACCAGCTTGTCACATGAGGCTGGGGGTGGTAGTTCCCCGAACACCTCCAGATAGGTCCTTATAAGCTTCTGCACCCGCGGGTCCAACAGCTTGATCTTGTCCTCCATGTCCTCGTCAGAGTGTAAGTTGCTTGCCCCCTGAGGAATAGACGTCGGGAGGTGATCCTCCACCGACTCCTCGCCCTTGGTAGTATCCTTCAACCCTTGGTAGGCATAAAGTAGGTCTCGTTCAACCATCTCCGGTGGACGATGGCAACATAGGCACGCTCGAGGGGGTTCACATACACATTCCTCCGAGAGGTCGTCCTTCTCTGGGGTCCTCGCATGGGCACCCCACATGCTCTTCATGAGCTTAAGATCTACCTCCCTTTGCCAGGTGGTGATCTTCTGTTCGAGGTCCTCCTTCAATTGGGATAGATCTCCCATACGCCCTTGCTTCAGTGGCCATGAGCTGCGGGTAGGCTTAGCGTAGCATAGCTTTTTCGCCACCAACCTCCTCTTGGAGTCCACGTACTCTCTTAGCCTGGATCAGGGATCCAGCTCCTCGTCCACGGGGTCTTCCACCCTCATGGAGAGTAGGGGTTTCAGTGGGGCGACATACTCGGCGTTCTCCACTTCCTCCACACATGTCTGCACGAAGAAGGCGTCATGCTCAGTTTCGTCATTTGAGTGGATAGAGCTGGGGAGCTCGGATAGTCCACACTCAGAGACTCCATCGGGAACAGGTACACGGCATGGAGAGTGGGGAGCATTGGTGTTAGTCACGACGTATTCATCTCCCCCGGGTATAGTCTCAATAGCATCTTGAGGTCGTAATCGATCTTTCAAGTCGCCCAGGGTAAGTCCATCGCTTTCTCGTTGTATAGCCTGGACCAGAGTCGAGTCCAGGTCCTCCCAGGGGATGGAGGTAAGACCTCCGTCCACCACGCTGAGCATACTTCCCCATCCGGGTTTTCCGATGGGCGTCTTACGCCCCAGAGGCACGTATATGGCCTGCTCAGGTAACCAAACAGAGCTGATAGTCAGCCTGTCCAGGAGGGTTCGCCAGTACTCGTTGCCCCCATGGGCTCCCCAATCGGGGGAACACAGGACCATACGGGAACGTTCCAAGGCCACCTTGGTCAGGACCTTCCCCAGTTCACTGAACCTGGGGTTCACGTAGGCCATCCCGAAAGAGGGCCAGTAAAATTTGTAGCTGCAGTTCTTCCCCTTGCTGCAGTAAAGGTCCAGTACATGCTGCTTGTCGCTGGCGAACAACTCCACACTCAGGTCTTCTCTAGAGTAACCTAACTCCTTGGGACCTTGGTCTAGGACTTCCCCCAATAGTTGATAGTCCTCAGTTTTGGAGGCCGCCATCATGTTCGAGGGCTCCTCCTTCGATAGCCTCAGGTAACTCGAGGTATGTTCCGACTGCCCCAGCCTGGAGGGGGCCAAGCAAAACAGAAAGACAAAGCGTCCAAAGGAAAAGGTGAGGCGCACCACAACGCGCCCGGGAGGCCGGCCCGCCCGACCCGGCCACAAAGAGCACGCACAGGCACGCCAGCCGCCGTCCGGATGGACAGGTGCGCGCCCGGAGGGTACCCAGCCCCTGCCGGCTACGAACAGCCGCCGTCCGGATGGACGAGTGCGCGCCCGGAGGGTACGCGGCCCCTGCCGGCTACGAACAGCCGCCGTCCGGATGGACGAGTGCGCGCCCGGAGGGTTACTAGCCCCTGCCGGCTGCGAACAGCTGCCGTCCAAATGGACAGGTGTGCGCCCGGAGGGTACCCAGCCCCTGCCGGCTACGATAGCCGCCATCCAGATGGACGAGTGAGCGCCCCGCAGCGACGCCCCGCGCAGCAACACAACACACCGAGCGGGCACACCGGTGAACAGGAGCCAGGAGGCCCAGGACACCGCACACGCAAAACAAGACATGGAGCGGGCGCACCGGTGAACAGGAGCCAGGAGGCCCAGGACAACGCACACGCAAAACAACAAACCGAGCGGCCACAACGGTGAACGGGAGCCAGGAGGCCCAGGACACCGCACACGCAAAACAACACACCGAGCGGGCACACCGGTGAGCAGGAACCAGGAGGCCCAGGACACCGCACACACAACACAACACACCGAGCGGGCGCACCGGTGAACAGGAGCCAGGTGGCCCAGGACACCGCACACGCAACACAACACACCGAGCGGGCACACCGGTGAACAGGAGCCAGGAGGCCCAGGACACCGCACACGCAAAACAACACACCGAGCGGGCACACTGGTGAACAGGAGCCATGAGGCCCAGGACACCGCACACGCAACACAACACACCGAGCGGGCACACCGGGGAACAAGAGCCAGGAGGCCCAGGACACCGCACACCCAACACAACACACCGAGCGGGCACACCGGTGAACAGGAGCCAGTTGGCCCAGGACACCGCACACGCACAACAACACACCGAGCGGGCACACCGGTGAACAGGAGCCAGGAGGCCCAGGACAGCGCACACGCAACACAACACACCGAGTGGGCGCACCGGTGAACAGGAGCCAGGAGGCCCAGGACACTGCACGAGCAAAACAACACACCGAGCGGGCACACCAGGGAACAAGAGCAAGGAGGCCCAGGACACCGCACACCCAACACAACACACCGAGCGGGCACACCGGTGAACAGGAGCCAGTTGGCCCAGGACACCGCACACGCAAAACAACACACCGAGCGGGCACACCGGTGAACAGGAGCCAGGAGGCCCAGGACACCGCACACGCAACACAACACACCGAGCGGGCGCACCGGTGAACAGGAGCCAGGAGGCCCAGGACACCGCACACACAAAACAACACACCGAGCGGGCACACCGGGGAACAAGAGCCAGGAGGCCCAGGACACCGCACACGCAGAACAACACACCGAGCGGGCACACCGGTGAACAGGAGCCAGGAGGCCCAGGACGCCGCAGACGCGAAACAACGAACGGAGCGGGCACACCGGTGAACAGGAGCCAGGAGGCCCAGGACACCGCACACCCAACACAACACACCGAGCGGGCACACCGGTGAACAGGAGCCAAGAGGCCCAGGACACCGCACACCCAACACAACACACCGAGCGGGCACACCGGTGAACAGGAGCCAGTTGGCCCAGGACACCGCACACGCACCACAACACACCGAGCGGGCACACCGGTGAACAGGAGCCAGGAGGCCCAGGACACCGCACACGCAAAACAACACACCGAGCGGGCACAGGGGTGAACAGGAGCCAGTTGGCCTAGGACACCGCACACGCAGAACAACACACCGAGCGGGCACACCGGTGAACAGGAGCCAGGAGGCCCAGGACACCGCACACGCAAAACAACGCACGGAGCGGGCGCACCGGTGATCAGGAGCCAGGAGGCCCAGGACACCGCACACACAACACAACACACCGAGTGGGCACACCGGTGTACAGGAGCCAGGAGGCCCAGGACACCGCACACCCAACACAACACACCGAGCGGGCACACCGGTGAACAGGAGCCAGTTGGCCCAGGACACCGCACACGCAAAACAACACACCGAGCGGGCACACCGGTGAACAGGAGCAAGGAGCCCCAGGACGCCGCACGCGCAAAACAACACACCGAGCGGGCACACCGGTGAACAGGAGCCAGGAGGCCCAGGACACCGCACACGCAACACAACACACCGAGCGGGCGCACCGGTGAACAGGAGCCAGGTGGCCCAGGACGCCGCACACGCGAAACAACGCACCGAGCGGGCACACCGGTGAACAGGAGCCAGGAGGCCCAGGACACCGCACACCCAACACACCACACCGAGCGGGCACATCCGTGAACAGGAGCCAGGAGGCCCAGGACACCGCACACGCAAAACAACACACCGAGCAGGCACACCGGTGAACAGGAGCCAGGGGGCCCAGGACACCGCACACGCAGAACAACACACCGAGCGGGCACACCGGTGAACAGGAACCAGGTGGCCCAGGACGCCGCACACGCGAAACAACGCACGGAGCGGGCACACCGGTGAACAGGAGCCAGGAGGCCCAGGACACCGCACACCCAACACAACACACCGAGCGGGCACACCGGTGAACAGGAGCCAGGAGGCCCAGGACACCGCACACCCAACACAACACACCGAGCGGGCACACCGGTGAACAGGAGCCAGTTGGCCCAGGACACCGCACACGCACCACAACACACCGAGCGGGCACACCGGTGAACAGGAGGCAGGAGGCCCAGGACACCGCACACGCAAAACAACACACCGAGCGGGCACACCGGTGAACAGGAGCCAGGAGGCCCAGGACACCGCACACACGTAGGGCGGCCGGGGGACAGGAAAGAACCAACACCCCATGGGTCGGACACACTGGGGCGACCCAGCCGACCCACCGGGCCAGTGGCAGGAGCGGTACTCCAAGGCTGCTGGTCCGAGCCCGGCCAGGCTGCATCGGGGACCATGGCAAACGTCACCCGGAGCCATGGCAGCAACCGGTGACAGGCGAGCCGGTACACAGTCCAGGAGGGGGTCGCCTGCCAAGCGGAGGGGCCCCGCAACTCAAGCCACAAGGGTGAGGCGGTCGTACCGTAGACAAGCGGGAGCAAAACCCCCTGTGGTGAGAGATACTCCACACGGCTGGGCAGCCCCCAGAGCTGCCGCCCAAAGGAGGGGGCATGTGGCCCTACTCATGGACACATGTGGGGACACCCTCCCACCTGGGACACATGGACCCGGTGGCCGCGACAATGCCTTCCCAAGCACATGCGGGAGCGGCTCAAGAGGCACCTAACATAGGGCAGTGGGAGGGACAGGACGTCCCCTTGGTAAGACCTTCTTCCTGCATCGTCAAAGGAGGCATCCCGAGCTCCCGAAGATACCTACCTACCTACCTCTCTGCCATTGCCGTGGTCCACGTAGAGCTGGTAGGGCGCTTGCAGCGTAAGGGATTGTATCTGGGAGTGCTGCACGAAGAAGTCAGTCCCCAATACGAAGTCGAAGGCCTCAGTGTCCATCACATAGAACCGATGGGCGATAGTTCGGGAGCCCATTGGTACCTCCACTTCACAGTCTCCGCAGCTGTGCACCACATGTCCATCCCCCATTTGTATAGCCGCGGTGGACATGGTGTCATTCAGGCTCCCACAAGGTAAAATTTTCTTGGCCACTATGGATATGGTGGCTGGAGTATCCAATACCCCCAGGTATTCACGTCCCCCTAGTCGGATACGTACCCAGAACACCAGGTCTTGGGTGCCACCAGAGCATCCCCGTCAGAACTCCGCGGGACAGGTCACCTCGAACCCCTTGTTCCGCAATTTGCGGGCCATCCTCATGAAACGGCTTCTCTTCTCAGCGTTGCCGTCATCACCACCTTCATGCCCACGCTTGGCCACTTGTTCTCGCTGGGCCTGAGTTTGCGAGCGTGTGGTAGGACTAGACTGCCCTCCAGAGGGCTCGGAGTTCCCCCCTCGATTAGGGTTGGTGTTGCCTCCGTTCTTGTCCGGGTTCTTGTTGTCCTTGTTTGGCTGGCGGTTAGCGCCTCCTCCTCGTCCACCTTGCCTCTTGTCTTGTCCTTTTCCGCGTCCTTTCGACTTGCCCTTGCCTGAGTCGTTGCCGTTGCCCTTGCCAGCGTCCTTGCCAGAGCCTTTGCCAGGATCCTCGCCCTTCAGCTTCGCCGACAGGCGCTGCTTGTGGTAGCACTCATCCTCGTAGTGCTTCCTCTTCCCACAGAAGGCACAGGTGATAGTACACCTGTAGTGATCCGGCATCTTCGCCTTGGCGCCGGTGTTGGTCTCCTGCTCCTTCCCTTGGACTACGAAGCAGTCTCGCTGCTCGCAGTCGGGGGCGTGCTGCAGGTGGCCATGCTCATCTGTGGCGTCACACCAGAAGATCTCCTTGACATTGTCCATGATACAGGAGTGCTTGGGGGTAGTCCCCTGTCCAGGTCTGGGTCCTTGGTACCCTTTGCCATGGCTTCTAGAGCCTCCTCCTCAAGGACGGTAGGCGTTCAGGTGCTGGTGTCTTTCTTTCTCGGGCGCCAGCTCCAAGAGTAGCACAGACAAATCCTCGTAGTTGAGGGCTCTAGCCTTGCGCTCTGCCGTTGACCGGCACTCGTCCCACAGCTCCCGAGGGAGCTTAGCCACCAATCAGAAAAGCAGGTCGTCGCTGCTGTAGGAACCGGGCGTCAATCGTCCAGCCCAGTGATACAGGTCAGCCAGTAGCTCAGAGACCCTGGCAGGTTTGGGGTTGTTGGGCAGCACGGCCAGGTTCTGGATCTCGGCCCTGATGGAGAGGTCGGTTTCGTAGGTAGGGTACTGCCTCTCCAAGGCAACCAACACGTCTGCAAAGGTGGCGGAGTTAGGCACGATCTGCTTGACCTGCTTCTCCAGGTACTTGGTCCTGCAGCACTGCAGGAGCAGGTCACACTTGACTCGCCCACTAGCATGGGTTTGACCGGTCATTCGGAGGAACGGGCCAAAAGTCTCAGCGAACTCGCTGAGATCCTTGCCTGTGAACTCAGGCAAGTTCACCACGATCTTGGAGGTGGCAATGGCCTTGGCCTCCTGAGACCTGCGTCCCTCAGGGCGCCTGGTCTTCCTCTTCTTCTTCTTCTTCCGCCCACTTGGGTTCTCGGGGTCCTCAGGGTCGTCGTCCTCCGAGGGCGAAGCAGAAGTCATGGACGGCGGCTCATCGTCAGAGGGGTCTCCGCCTAGGTCACTAGAGCCATAGGGCTCCACGTCAACCATTGCCCTTAGGGCTGTCAGCCCCAGCCGGTCCAGCTCGGCTCTCGTGGAATTCCCCACGTGGCTGTAGGGAGGCTGGGCCGTTCTTAGTATGAAAGGGCTTCTCGGTATCACAGCAGGAGTCGGCATCGGTCGGCTCCTCACGCTCCCCAGGGTGTTTGTCAACCCTGCCACCAGGTGGTTGGCCCGTACCCGGTGGGGTGAAACTCCCACGATGGTAGGTGACGCTTGGGGTGGAATCAAGGGCTCCAGTTTAGCCCGAATCTCTTGAGTAAGATCACCAACAATTTTACAGGTGGTTCCTCGGAGCGCCTCGTTGATCTCCGACCGCGTCAGGGACCTGTGGGAGGATCTCCCCGATCCTCTACTCCTGCTCCCGCATGACTCAGGGCCTCTCCTCAACCCACTCAGGGTTGCATACCCAGGAACATCCACATAGGCTCCCGTAGCGGGTAGGGGATGGTGATAGTCTGCCGCGTACCAGAGCGGCGCAGAACTGGAGGCCACTGGCTCACCGGCGGTAGTTGCCTCTGGAAACGCAGTGGTAGATGGGTCCACACCATAGGCAGGGTAGGTAGGCATACCAGTAAAGACTGTGCCGTCAGCCATAGGAGGGGTGGTTATGGGTGTGGATGTTGCAGCGGCTGGGTCTGGAGTTGGAAGTGTGGTGGTTGTAGGAGAGGGTGATGCGTGGAGGCCAGAGGCGCTTGGGGCGCCCTCGAAGGTCGACTCACTCGTCGGGTCGTGCTCATGGTCTACTCCTTCGTCTGCCATGCTTTCTCCTGCATCCTTCTCTCTCTCCCTCTTTCCCTTCACAGGGTTGGTGTCCACCTCATCGACTGAGAGGGCCCGGAAGGCCGACTAAAGTCCCTCCAGCGAGTCATCAACCACGTCCACTGGCCCATGTAAGAGCACCGAAGGTACAACGCTAGGTCCAGGTCCAAGTTCACCACGTGGTGGCATTGCTGGTGCCTCAGGCACCGTCTTCACGTCGGTGTCCTCCTTCTTTGTGTCCATATTCGCCCTTCTTGCTTATGACAGTACTCAGCGCACTGGATGTACGGCACGGGGTTTCTTCCGGTACGCAGAGACTGTTTGCCTCCTGCTACCAGAAAGTTTTATAGTGTTTTCAACACTGTGTTTTTGTTGTGCCTCTCCTGCTGCTTGCTACTGGTGTAGGGTTCCTGCTGCTTGTTTTTGATGAGGAAAATGTTTTATTGTTGAAATACAACCAATCCAGGATAACCCAAGCCAGAGATAAGCAAGTAGAAGATAAACAGGATCAAAGCATGAAGGGCTGCAGTCACAAACAGTTAAATAAAGACAACTATCAACAATAGACTACAGCAATTAACATACATTGCAACCCAGGATGAAATATTTTACATGTTTGAGAAAACCTGATTGAAAAACTGCCCCATGGGCTCACACTCTTCCCTAGTGCCATCTTGAGATGTGCAGTCTTTGTTTTTGGGTCCCATAGGTGCTGAGGTGGCATGGCTTGTGGCGCTGAGGTCACTGCCATGTCACATGGGATATTCCTACTTAGCTAGGCTGACTGGGTATTGAACCCAGGACCTTTCAAAAAGAGGTGCCCCAGCCCCCTAGGGTGCATACCACTAGGATAGCTAACAATTCATGTGAAGACATAGATAAATTCATAGGCCCTGCCTTCAGTATATCAGTGCCTCAGTCACCCAGGAAAAGATGTTTTAGTGCATATAGCTTGGGTATTAAGGGGTCCACACAATATCCTGATTTAGTGTTTGCATCCATAGGTCAAAATGTGTTATCGCCCATTTTGGTTAGGCCAATACTAAGATAAAAATGCAAGAGTGCTTAGAGCACCTCTAATACAACTAAAGTATACCCTAAAGCATTGGAAAAGCACTTTTTCTTACTGTAGTTTTGAAAATACCCGGTTGAAACGATTATTTTTACAAAAATAACCGGTTTTGCCGATTAAAAGTTTTCAAAATAACCGGATTTTCCGATTAATTGCCCTTTATTCACCAAAATCTTGCTATCAGCAGAAGAGAGTCCATACAAGTTGGAGCACAGTAATCAAAACTACGTCGGAAGTTGTAATTCGGCAACGGCCATTGTTTATTACTACCAAAGCCCCTGTTTAGTGCGAAAATTGGACAAACTTTACTGCCCAAAAGAACCCGAAAAATTTGGAACCATTCCGATTAATTGGTTTCAATCAGTTTTCAAAATAACTGGTTGTGCCAATTGTTTTGAAAATAACCTCCAATTATTGCCGATAACCGGTTTTTCCGATTAATTGGTAAAACCGGTTCCGAACCCTATTTGGGCCTCGCACATGGCTCTGAAGTGATTTTTAGAGCCTTTGTGGTTCTATGCTCCACCTGACCCATCGGTGGAATTTCCGCCGTGTCGAGGGGCATTGGGTACAATGTGAGTGCTACGGCAGGGGTGTGTGTCCTTGGTTTCATCGCTTGACGTCGTTTTGGTGTGTTTTTGGGCTTGGCAACTACCTCCTTCAGTCATTGACGGCACTTCCAGTCTTCCTTGTAGATTCGCACATTGCTATCATGCAAAAATTAAAAAAGAAAATTCTGCTTCACTTGACCTTTTTACATCTAAAATTTGTGCAGATTTACCTGTTCTGGTCTTTTTCTTCAAATGCATCGGTACAACTTCTAGCGCGACACAAAATGTGCTACCGCCGCGCTACGTGTTCTGGCACTATTGTCACAAGCCAATTTCAAATTTGGGATATAATGTGATGAACCAAGTTATAGATCGATAATTTACCTAACCGCATGCCACCATTAAGCTTACAACAGCAATTGCTGCGATCTGTACAATCGCAGCTACAATGGTACAACAACCAGGGATTTTACCTTATAATTTTTTCATGCACATAATAGCTTTTCTAAAACCTTTCATTACTGAAAACTAGAGTGCCTATGAGAAACCAATCTGGGTCTTAAATGGCCAAAGAGTGCTGTCCTACACATATTGTTCATGGAATGATTGGTTTACGTACCGCGTTTGCGATTCAACAAAAATTGTGGTAACCTTTTCAGCCCACAAAACTGATTCCTTTTTTGGGCCTAAAAATGGTCTGCTTTTCAGGCTAAAAAACAGAGTTGGTCTGTTTTTTGGTTTCCTCTCTAGCCCAGATAACTCAAAGCGGGTTGTAAGCTACAATAAACACAGGTTCTCTATTCTCTCGCCTAAAAAAACCCAGTTGGTTTTGAATGCCTCGTGGCTCCTACACGCACCCCGCACCCCGCAGCTCAGCAACCAGCCAGGCATGCCCAATGCGACCCTGGGTGATCCATGGGCTCCTGCTGGTGCTACCTCTGCACGAGCAGGCAGATGCAGGTGCCCCCCTTTAAAGGGCCACTGTTGGTTGAAAAACAGTGTTGGTTTGTTTTTCAGCTCATAAAGCAGAAAAGATATCTTTTTTGGGCTAAAAATACATTTGCTAAGTTTTGAAAATCATCAATCTGAAGAAAATGCAAACACAATCCTTTGGTTACACTACCTTGCTAGAACCCACAATATCACTCAACACCCCAAAACTCGGTTGTGATGCAACCTAATTGGTGTCTCCTGGGTCCCCAGTATTGTTCCAACTCATTATGTGTGGTATACTGTATACCTCAATATACTACCCATGAGAAAATACATTTCGTTTATTGCATTGTACTGGTTGGCAGGGTATTTTGGCAAAATGTGTTTGCAAACCACTGAAATCTTGATATTGCATTGCAGCAACCCTACTTGTGGCAAGATTACACCACCTTGGTGGCCCCAAAGGGCTACTCCTAACCAAAACGCCAAACTGTTTGTGAAAACATGTGTCAAGCCCTGCCACAAAGCGTGTCACTGACATCCTTGCGAAGAATGTCCTAAAGCATGTCTCCAAACCCTGGCCCCAAACCTTGGCCTGGTCCTGTCCACACCTGCTGCATCTGGGTGTGGCTCTAGCTGCAACTGTAGCTGCAGGTGTGGATGCAGTTGAGGACACCATAGCCTGGCTGTGGACAGTGGTGAGGCTGTGGATGTGAACGTGGTGGTATCAAGAAAAATGATTGTATCTGCAGCTGTAGCTATGGCTGTGGACTGGCTGTGAAATGGGGTATGGCTCTGGATGCAGTTGGTGTGGTGGACATGTGCCTGTCAAACTGTTACGGGCATAGCAACATGAGAACTGACAGACAAATCCATATCCACAGCCATATCCAGCATTCCTCCTGTGTTGATCTGCACAACATGTGCTGCCACAGTGAATAAATGTTCAACTGTCAGAATTAGACTCCCGCACTTGTGACACAGAGACGGTAAAGAGAACATTGCCATTTGAAGATGATGCAGGGGTTTGCTGCATAAGCCTACAAAACAGAGGGCAAAGACAATGAAGGTGTGACAGTGCTGCTTCCGTGTCCCATGACCCAAGTCTGCTCGGAGTTCCAAGCCCCCCCCCCCCCCTCCAAAACGCCACGGGTCCAGGTCTCTTTTGTGAACTGTAGTGTCCGATCCTGGGCCTGCCCAAAGAAATGGTATCCCACGCCTTATCACAGCAATAGCATGCGAACAAGCCTAAAAGGGTGCGTCGGTTGGACTGAACGTCCCCGCCAAGCCATGTTTATAAGAGCGGCTGGGACGCGCCTGAGAGGCTGGGTGGTCACAGCACCCAAAAGCCCAGACCAGGAATTGGGCTAAGGCACATTGAAGTTTGGTTCAGCAGCCACCCCTTGGACCTACCCAGAGCCCCGCCCCCTTTTGCGTAATACTTCCTCAGAAACAAGGCCTGGTCCCCAACATTTCTCTTTCAGACATGCATCCATCAACATCCAACAGGAAGCACAGCACACTGGTACGTACCAAAAAACCCACCGTTTCTTTGTCAGAGTATGCTATTAAGATAGTCCTGGATCAGAAGGCAGCGTAGACAGTCTAGGAGGATGGGTGTGTTCCCAAGAACAGGCAGCCTTGACCCCAACGATGGCACATGCACTCATTCGAGTGCATGTGCCATTGCGGCAAGTGTAAATGAAAAGTCGGAAGCATACACAGGACCGTTGTGGCAGCCCTGGTCTACCAGCACGGTATTATGGGATGTGTTCAAGCGTGGCAATTTTCAGCTGAAATTTACCAGAATGAGGTGTAGCAAGAATTAATTTTATGTGGTGTCCATTACCACGCACTTGTTGTGAGCACTGTTCAGCGCTTGATTCCCAAGACTCTTCTTGAAATCCTTGGTGACTGATTTTACATGACTCCACCATGCTAGCTGAGGCCCCCAAGAAAAACCACTGAAATGCGGCAAGCACCAGCATCAATAAATTGGACATGTGGTGATGCCAGAAACCGGGTTTTTGGTGTGGCATATCCCTGATTGCCACCAGGAGGGACACAGACCAGCACAGCGGAACATTCAGCACATTTCATATAGTGTTTGCAGTGCAGAGGGACAGTATGCTACACCCCCTCCTCAAGAGGGAGGGGGGGGGGGCTGAAGGATTGTCCCATGCAGGGTGGGAAAGGACAAAGCAGGGGAGGCGTTCCGTCCTGTCTACCACCTTCTGGACCAACAACCCTGCAATGACTGGCTGGAACGCACGCTGCCCCAGACCACAAAACAATAGACAGGTGTGTGTGGGTGAGTGGCTGACGAGGGTCATACAGTGCAGAAACAAGGAGCTTTTATGATGTGGAATGTGGCCCATGCCTGAGTTGTGTCCGAGGGGGCTGAGGGGGCGATTGTGTGCTGTGCCCGCACTGTGCACAAATTTTGTACCGGACCAAACCCAAGGTAGGTAGGTAGGTATCTTTGGGTGCTGGGGATGCCTCCTTTGGCATGGCAAGGAGAAGGAAGTTGGGGCGACCGCCCCTCCCACTGCCCTACGCCATACACCTCATAAAGCTGCTCCCACATGTGACTTGGGAAGGCATGATCAGGCCATCCAGCCCATATGTGCCACTCAAGAATATCCAACCCAACCAGTCTCCCTTGGGTCCGTTTGAGGTGGGACTTTCGATGGATGATGCTGAACAAAAGTGGGGCAAGAGTTTGAGACCTTAACATGCTACCTATCCTTACTAAAACATGGGGTTTTCTTTGGAAAACATCAAAATTGGACCAAATTCATGTGAACGTTCACGAAGGTGACATGCAGGTGCTTTTCACTATGTTGTGAGGTGGTGTCAAGGTTGCATTGCGGGGCCTTGGGTGGCTTGGGGGGTGGGGCTGGGGTGAAACATGGGGTTGTGGGAGTGTAGTATGGTCTGTATAGGCAAGAATACTGCTAATTGCCCTGAAATTACCCAATTTCTCCCTGTAAAATGCACACTGTGCGCACGCTGTGCACAACCCCCCCCCTGAAAAGCAAACTGCGGGTTGCGCACATGTACGGGGAGTGAGTGCATGCACACATCACTGCGTAATGATGCGCATAGACTGGTGAAGAAACCACGAGATCGACACGAACGGGACGGGGACAATGTGGGTACACTTTCAGTAGTTTACCATGGATGGCGGGACTATGTGCCAGGACCCAAACCTGACCTTTCCACTACAACTACATTCGCATCTTAAGGAAAATGTTTCTTCAGCACCTTCGGGTACCATGGGCTTTCGGGGCCAATGACAATGCCCCCCTTATCCCCCTCCCCCTTAACCAAAGATCATGTGTGGACCTGCCACTTTTGCTCTGCTGTTCTGCCGGCCGTGCTTGCACGTGCTGGCATCCCTGAGCCTCCTGAAGACAGTAGACACTGCCTGCGCGGCGGACGCTCTTGTTCTTCTTCTTCTTCACCATTGCTCACAAACAAGCAGTGGCAGCAGCATCGCTATCCATAATTGATGGGGCAAGGGGGAAAGATCACGAAATGTTGAACGAACAATGAACAGGGACTGTCTTTGTTTGGCGGGTACCACCCTTGGTGTGCGCACGCACCCTCGTGCCCTTTGGAAACTCCTGTTCAAGAGGGGTTTGGGAACTCCTGTTCAAGAGGGGTGTGGGGGGTTAAATCAGAGCTCCAAAACACAAAGTCTGCAGGCACCAAGGCTACATGTTGGGACCGCCCTAGATATACTCTTCAATTTGTCCGCAGTCTTCGCAGCAAGGCCTCCAATGATATCACAGTACGGAATCATGCAGTCTGCTCTGGCCCACGCCAAACCGTCCACACGGGTAATCCCCCAAGTGCCAAATACGTGGGCAGCCTGGCAGCCAACTTCCTCCTTTTGGGGAAAGGGGGAGGGGGGCAGACCAAGATGAGCGGGCTTAGCCTGCTCATTGTACGGCTGCTGCACAATTGTATTTGGCATCAGTCAACCGATACAGCGACACGTTGCCGCACACCAATCGTGCTTCCACTCTGGAGGTTATAATGGGCTGCATTATGCTTGCCTTGCAGAACCTGCCCAGCGTGCGTGAAACTGAGGGCGTACTCGGGATGCTTCTGCCGGTACTCGTCAAAGATGCGCGACAGGGGCACGTGGCTCTTGATACGCACCCTCCGCTGCCGCCTGTGATGAAGCACTATTAGTTCCACAAACTGCGACTTTGCTTGATCTGACAACATGCAGCAAAAACGGTAACATAGGAAGCCCAGGTACCCTCTCCTGGTCCTGCCCACTCACATATCCATGATCCCACATCAAGTGACGTTTGACACGGTGTCCGTCTGGAAAACATCGGAGCAATTCGATTGCAGTTGATGTCGTATCTGTCAGCACCAAATCTCACTTCATTAAACACAGTATTTGAGCTGTGGTCTTCCCGCCCCCGTGTCCAGCGATCACCATGGCCCTCCAGAAATACGGTCCTTCCCCCTCAGCACTAAAATATAACCTTGCTGCTTTTGCTTAATTTGATCAATTGCGATCTGTGCCAGCTGCAGCTCCTGAACATTGTATCCTGCCGCTCAGCGGCTTTGGTCTTTAGATGCGCTAGAGCGCTATGAAATTGGAGAAGAGACACAGTGTTCATTGCGCACATGAACATGTGGACAACGTATGATAGTAACTGCCAGCCATGCGCAGAGAGGGGATCAGTCATGGTTTAGAAGAGCAGTTCAACAATGTTTGCACCATTTCTACATTTATCAGGGCAAGACCACTGCAGCCTTCACCTGTGAGTAGAGGCCCAACTGCCCCACTCTCAATCACCAAAATACTTTTCACGCCAGTCTTTTCACAAGAAAAGTAGACAATTTCCTCTTGAAACCCCCAACCATGTACACCTAGAACGACCATATGGGCAGAAAGGTCAGAAAAAACACGCTCTGAGAAACGGGGCTGAGACATCCAAATAATCAAAAATTGGAACAGCATTTCAGCGGGGCATAGAAGGACACTTTAAGGGCAAACATAAACACAATCAAACCACTAAATCACAGCATTGCAGCACTGATTACAGCCCGTCCCGTTGTGCCCTAATTCAACACCATGGGCCCTGAAATATCGACAGATCCAAGAAAACCACCGAACCGCACAACCAACTGATTGCGGGAAAAAAAAGAGCTCCCCTATGGACAACAGCATTTAAGTTTGCGCACATGAGAGCCAACCTTGTGTTTGCCCTTTGGAAGCCCCCCTGGATCCTGTGCGGCGACTGGTTGCAAACGCAAGAGAGGAGACCAGCCGGCTGCAAATCTGTAGCAACGTAACCGGCATGTAGACCGAGGGCTGTGGCACAGAGATGCAAAACTAAGGCAATTTGAAAGAAAATCCACCCTATACATCAGCAAACCTGCTCTGCACCGGGACCACAAGAATGGCAACCAAATAGTCAATAATTGCTGTCGTCATGCTCTGAACCCCCTCCCCCCCCCCGGTGTCCAGTGATCACCATGTCCAATGATCACTTTCCCTGAAGCCTCCGATGAAGTACACCACCAATGAACCCCTGATTGTACGCCCCATACAACTGCATACCGAAAAGCTCGGGATTCACATGCTGCTGCACTTCGGGAGGCGGCGGCGGCGGGTCGCGGTGTCCAGTTTTTGCAAATGCCGGCGACCGCATTTGCCCCACTCCCCTACCAACCTCCGGCTCCACTTCCGGTCTGCAGCGGCCCACGTCCCGAGGTTTCTTGGGTGTCCTCGCCCCATTGCCCTTGAGGCGAGCACCCGAAGGCCTCTGGTCCGCAGCGCTGTGGGGCATCTGCCTCCCAAATGACTGCTCTGGAGCCTGCTCTGGAGACTGTGCCCCTGCGAGACAAACGGAAGTGAAGCAAAGCAGCAAGCTCGTGCGACACCATCTTGAAGGCGCACAGAGGGGGGGTTAGTGAGGAGGCATTGGTGCCGGCCAACAGCCCGTCACCCCGGCCGACAAGCAACGTCACAGAGGAACACATGGCATCCAGACCAGAGCTTCGATGCGACATCCCGGGGGTCGGAGGACAAACAACGGCCGTTGAAGCATAACCGACTGATAAAATACAAAAAGAAACTGTGCCTGTAAGTACCAGGTACTCGACCCCGGTGAAGGAGGGACTGGGGACGGTGCGGGAGGGACCAGTGTTAGAGAGACCGGGAGAGACAGCGACATCCCTCTGCGCCGAGTGATGTACGGTCCCCAAACAGCCATCCCCTTTCCCTTCTAGACTGCAATTATGATGGCTTCATTCAATGCTGGTCCAGCAGGAGTGACCTGCGGATGCACACACCGGTACGGACAGGGATCATGCACTGAATGCCTCTGGCTGATACGGGGGTGGGCTATGCGGTTCACTGGGTAACTCCATCCCCTGCCCGATGTCCGTTTGGGGCTGAGGCTTCAAAGATCCGGGGTGGAGGCACAGGTGGTGGATGTGGGGCGTCCAAAATATGCGACAAAAAATGTGGTTTTCGTATAATGGCGTATCCCCCCCCCCCCCCAACCCCTATGTTTGTCAAGACGCATGTCGATCTGTTGACACCATTGCTCTTTTCAAGAGACTACGGCCCCGGGTCAACATGCAAAGCATATTAGGGAATTGCGCCCTAGCGCATTGATGCGTTTCGCCGTTCGTTGCCTCCAACTATTCGCCCCTAGTTGGATAGCTTGACCGCCCGTACGAATATGTTTGTGCCCGTCGGAAGCCCTCATAAGCCCACAGGGTGCCCAATCCCGTGAGCTTTGCGTACTGATGCGTATTGCAGTTTGTTGCCTCCGACTATTCACCCCCTAGTTGGATAGCTTAACCGCCCGTATGAATACGTTAGCGGCCGTCGGATGCCTTCAAAAGCCCACAGGGTGCCCAATCCTATGAGTTGCACTGTAGAAAGCGCCCTTCAACATCCAAGTTAAAGCGCGCAATGAAGGTCAATCGCCTCATCTGGTTCAGTAACTTGTGCTATTGCTTGGAGATGTTGACAGCTTGCGAGAAGAATCTCTCCACAGCCCCACTGCTGGTAGGAATGGTGATCAAGAAAAACACTGCCTCCTTGAAAGGGGAGTCTGGTCGACTCTCCGTGCAAGAACTTCATCTCCGTTGTTGATGTTGATCCGTGCTTCGGGGCAAGTTCCACTCCTCCTTGACGCCAAGAACCTCATCCAGCTTTAGCGACTTGTACGAGGCTAGGTTTGTGTCCATGTCGTTGAGGTTGTGTGGGTTGGAATACCGGCACCAGTGAAGGCAAACACCGTATCATCGGCGGCCTTGTTCTTGTGATTGCATGAGGCAACTACGGACTGTAGGCTCGGTTGCCTCATTGTGGCTTTATGAGATAGAGCCCCTGCCTCTGCTTCTAGGCGGCACTTGACCCGGGCCTTATCCCTCTTCATATTCTCAACTGTCACTTCGTGTATTTTGCAGTGCAAATGACCTTGGACCGTGCTCTTCGTCGTGTGGCTCACAGGGCATCCACACACATCACACCATAGTGCTTCAATACCAAGATCACGGGTGCGGACACTCAGCGGATGACTAGGGAATTGTTCCTTCCGCGTCCAGGGCTCATGTTGCAATACTTTGCACCAACACCACCCTTCCCCTTACCACGTACTATGCGCCGGGGCAGGGTGTTGTTTCCATCAACAGAATTGGGCACACAAAGAGAAGTGGAGGGCATAGAAACCGACATGTCTATTGCAAAAGGAAGAATGCAAAGAATGAAAGCGGAAATGTTGGGCAAATATGCAAACACTAACCACTAACTGACTACGAGACTTCATGTTAGTTCAAATGCAAGGTCCTACTAAAATGTTTCCTAAAATGTTTCCTGTTGAACATTACACTGAGAGACCGGCCCAAAACATGCAAAAAAATGCAAAAAAAAATGCAGAATGCACCCCCCCCCCTTTGGGTTGGGCACCACATCACGCTCTGGATCAAGTATGTGTATGTATAGGGGGGTGGGGTTGGCACAAGGCCTCAATATTAGGTTGTTTGCCTTTGGCGGTGCCTATTGGCCTCTTGCATGCCATTTATTTATGGGGGTTTACAAGCTTTTCGGCACCCGGCACCCAGATTGTGCAAATGGGTGTAAAATTTTCCCCAAGATGGCGTAAATTCCTAAGAAACGTGGCGTAAATTCCTCAAAAATGGTGTAAATTCACAAAAAGGACAGTGTCACTCAACAACTCAACCAATCCCTCAAACTCAAAACACAGCAATTTATTGTTTTGAAGATTGGCCGCTTCGGCCTTGTGAACCGAAATGACGTTTTCCGTTTCCACGATTGGTTTGGTGTTTGGATTAAAAAAGAATGCGTGCACACATCCTTGTCTTCACCGGCGGCCCGGAGGTTTTTTTTTTTGGTGGGTTTGCCCATGGACTGCCGGGGGGGTGGGGTGGGGGGTTTATGGGGTTTGGGGAATGCACCATGGACCAGGGTTGTGGTCAAACTTTTGTGCCTCCCTAAAAAAACACTACTAATTGGGCCACTGATTTTTTGGTGCATTCAAAAAAAGGGAAGGGGCTAAAGGTTGTTGGGTTACCGTTAGGAAAGAAGGATGGGTATGTGGTGCTTGATTGACCCTGGTGTCTTTTTGAATTTTTTTTGACTCCTTCTTGTTCGGCTGCTTTTTTTCTTTTTTGGGGCCTTCATACATTTGAGAAAAAAACTTTTGCTGAACCGCCCCATTGGGTCAACTATTTGGTCCGGACAAGTTGAATTTTTTTTTGGACCTTGTGCAGGTTTTTTTTATCTTCTGTGGGGGCTTCCTTCACTCCTCACTCTTTATAACGTTTTTTTTACCCGTATTGCCCCTCTTTTAGCGCCTAGTGATCAAATCTTGTAGCCGACAAAACTTTTAGAACAACACTCCCTAATTTTGAACCTATCTCACGCATCGCTTTCAAACGCGCCGGTGAGGAGTTGTAGTATGCAGCCAATTGTTGCAAGCCGTCGCTAAGCACATCCAAAAATGCATGCACCTCCTTCAAAGCATCCTTGAACGCCAAAACTGCGCGATGGCAGTTGGCATGCATAGCTAAGTAAGCATGCCCCGTTACTTCTCGCTGCAACGCGCGAAGGAGGCCATCCCGACCGGCGTTGGTTCCCACCATAACATTTTCACCATCAGTGCAAAGCCCAACAAGGCGGCACACCCCAACCTCCAAAGGGAAGAGTGGCTTGCTCAAATGCTGCCTTGTAGGCTCTCAGAATTGACTTTGCACCCCCCCGGACATACAACATCTCCTCCTTTTTTGTAGACCGATCGGTGCAAGAATCGGAAGTGAGAGCAAAAGGGGGGGCTTAGGAAAGCGGTTTGGCCTCCTCCGTGCGCACATCCGCAGCAACATGCTCCAAAATACCAATTACGGACGCAGGGCAGCGATATGTGTTGATGGTGCTTGCATCATTCCATTCAAAAGCTTCAGCATCACGGGCCACACCGCGAAGCACCATGAAACGGCGCGGTATACCAGGCGAAAGAGCGCCCTGATGGCCAACCTCGTCGGAAGCGGTAGATTGTGAGTCACGTTCCTGACCTTACCTCCCGATTCCTAGAGAGCCACAGAGACAACATGTGTCCCAGATTTTTGATGTTTGTCAGCCTTGGACCACTTGTAGTTCTAGTTCCTATTATCCACTCAAGCCGGGCTCCAAGTTGGGGGTGGGCACGGCATGCTTCACAATGCATCACTCCATGTTCGTACTTAAGCCAAGGGCGGCCAGACTGCCATGAAGTGTGGAATGCACGAACCTCTGCACAAGGGGGTGCAGGCTCATGACCGGACCAAGCACAATGGAGACATGCACCATCATTAATGCACGTGACATGCACATAGCATTTTCATCGCATGCACTCTTGAGTGTTAGTGTCTCTTGGAGGCTTTGCACACCCCCAACATGCACATGCAAAACGCCATCGGTTGTCCTCCTCACCCTCCTCCACCCGTCCGGCCACCAGGACAACGAAGCATTGCTCACGCACCCCCCGTCAACAATGTGAGCATGCAGTTGTCACCCCGCATAACCAACTGCGGCAGCTCGAACAATACGATGAACTCAGCACTTGAACGTAGGAGGCGACCGATGGGGTGTGGGGCGTGGTTGGTGCGGGCTTGGGCGGCGGTTTTGCGGCCGCGGCTCCGGTGGGGGCTTGAAACGAGAACTCAAAACCGTTGCGAGGCTTTGAATTCTTAGCCGCACACTCAATCCGCACTTGTTGCAGACTTGAGGGGCACCTTCGGATTTCACGTAGCGGAGCGCGGTTGTGGTTGTAGCAAATTCTTGCCACACTGCATCACCGCCTTGCTTCCGCACCCACATTACATGATAACAAAGCTGACACAGGGAAGGGGAATTTACACAATCTACACAATTCGAGGTCACAAATATATGTAAGTGGAGGCAAAAGCAAGCAAAGCATGTGAAATCCCTAATTTATATGCAATTTTAAAAAAATTATAGGAATTTACGCCACTTTTCAAGGAATTTACAAAAACTTACGTAATTTACAGTGTAAATCGCCTTTGGCACCAAGCACCGCCCCCAAGTATAAACGGCTTGGCCTCTCGCCACTGCTCATTATGACCCTGTGTGGGTCCGAACACGTTTTGGTTGTGTCAACGGAGTCTTTGCATGCCTTGTCTTGTTTGACTACTCCATGGTCGGCTATCTTGTCGACTGGCTGTTGTCCGTGCCGTTGACCAAGTGCATCAAATGCACACTCCGAGTCCATGCTGGGTTTGCCGACTCCAGCACTGACTAGTGCGCGCCGGGGTGTGCATGTGCAGGATAATTTTCGTGATAGGGGCTTCTAACAACCACAATGATTATTTCCCTTTTGTGCTTTCCTTCTCCTCCTTCTGCGCACTGCACCGTTTTCGGAGAGCGCAGTCTCCCCTGTCCTGTTATCTCCCCTTGCTCGTCCCTTTCCCCCTGCCCAGTTTCCTCTGGGCCCTCCCTGTTCTTTCTGTCCTGGGGGGCACTGGGTGGTGGGGGAGCGTGTTGCTGTTGGGGGGGGGGGGGGATTGTGGGCGGGGATGATTTCGTGGAAAATTTTTGTCTTTCAGGACGGTGGCAAAATTTTTGGGCAAGTGTTTGACCAGCAGATTCTTTCAGATGTTGTGAACTGATGCTGCTTTCAGCGGCCTTGATCTGCAAGTCTTTCTGCCTCTAAAATGGAGCAGGGGCTTGCATGTTCGGGTGTGCGCGAGGCAGCGGGGGGCTTTGGGATTTCCAAGAATGACACTCCCCCCCATAAAATTGTCCCAGCAAAATAATCCCCCTACAAAATCCCCTCCTCCCCTTGTATTAGGGTGTGGAGTAGGCATGATGAGGGAGGCGCTTCACGATCCTGTGGCGTGGGTATCCACTGCCGCGGCACCGCCGACTCCGCCAAAGCGGCCCTGTGCAGGCAGCATGGAGGTGTCGATTGGCCTTGAATTCTGGCCCCATCTTCTCCTCCTCCTCCTCCTCCTCCTCTTTCCCTTGGTGCCAAGCAAGGGAGGGGGGGGGGGGGGTACACCTGGGCACCAACAGTGCAGCGGCTGCTCAGTATCCGCTCTCCGTTAACGGCCAGCTGGCATGCGTTGGTTGACCACGTAACGGCTGTCGGTTGAAATCCAACCGGGTCGGGCAGCCACCATTCCGCCAGGGGTACTCCCTGACCTCAGTGGTCAGAGGCATGAAGTCTATGTATCCGAGGCACCAGTTCGATACCTGGCCTACCCCACTGAGTGAAATGCGGAGCAGGTCCTAAGTTGGTCGCGCTCGAAGCTGGAGGGGCTGCCCAACCAAACCACTGGAACCCGTAGCTCAGTGCTCAGCCATCCCAGACTGAGGAACGCCTTGGATGAGGGTGCTCGGTTCGAACCCAACGACCTACTAATTACCTTCCGCAACTGGAGTACCTACGTCCATCCGCCCCTGTGGCCTCCTACAGGGGGGGCAGGCACAAGGACTCCGCATCGGCGTTTGTTGCCCCGCCCACAACTACAACTGTGCCACCCCACACCAGAAGGCTCCTCGTTCTTCAAACACCGCCCGGGCGGGAAGCGCACCTGCCGCACTCGCAGAAGGAGCGCTCTTGCTGAAGAAATCTTTCGGGCCCTTGTGCGCGTATTTGATCTCCACGAGATTCGCACCAATCATCAGCCCCTCCAGCCGATGTTTGGCGCGCGTCGCATCGGCCATCGAGCAGAAGTACGCGAAGGCGTAGCCCTTGAACTGGCCGTGGCCGTTTTGGGTCCACTTGACCCCGATCAAGCCGTCCTGGTCGTGCAGAATCCCACACACCTCCTCATAAGTGGTGCTCTTCGGGATGTTGAAGAGGGCGAGGCCGTTGGAGCTCCACCCTTTGTGTTGGTGCCCCTTCAGCGCAACGCGGCACCACACGCCGCGGATGTTCTGCTCCGGCTCCTCGGACGCAGCGACCGCGGAGGCCTCCGCCGCGAAGGTAATGAAGCCGTAGGGGGGCGTGCCGGGCTTGATCACCACCGCGTCGATGTCCCCGAACTTCGCGAAGGTGCCTTGAAGTTCGCCATACGAGCAGTACACCGGCTGCACTTTGACGGTGAAAAAGCCTGGATGCCCCGGACTGCCACCGTCCGCCGCTGCATCGCTACATTCTTCGGACACTGTACCAGTCAATGCGACAGCACACAGAACGACACTGCGGGGGTGGGGACCGCGCAAGCACTGCACTAGGCCATTGTTTGGGGATATCGGGGGGTGTTCCGGGAAGGCTGGCGCAACCTCGTCCAGTGCCAAGTCTGCTGCACGACCTGCTTGTTGGCCGAAGTCATTTGTGGGTCCGAGTGGGCGGGGAAGGGGGGTGCTAGAGCTCGGTTGGCTAGAGCTCATCCAGCCCCCCCCCCCCCACCCACCCAATCAACGATGACTTGCCCACCTACTCCCACCGATGCATCCGCTGGCTTTACAGGGACAAGACCATGCCACTGGCTGTCATCACAAGCCCCAGCCAACCGGGTATTTGGTAAAACTGAGTACCAGACGAGGTAAAAATGAGTAAAATGTGGTAAAACTGAGTAGATTTGAGGTAAGACTGAGGGTTAAAAAATTATTTCTCAAAAATTTTTTTTTACTCAGTAAAAAGACAATTTTTTTTTGAAAAAAATTGCACAAAAAACTGCACACTTTGATGGTAGGTGGTACTTTTGGTTAAGGGCACAAGGCCCCCGAGTCGATTCCCGGCCACTTGTGTTAGTCGCGCCCCAACCGGGTCAGACCATCATATATATATCACACAACCGCTTCACCAAGGAGGGTTGAGTACTGTATGCATGCATGCACAGAGGAGGGAGGGCTCACACAACCACTTCACCAAAGAGGGTTGAGTATCGTATGCATGCATGCACAGAGGAGGGAGGGAGGGTGGGGCCAACTACTTACAAGTAGTTACAAAAGACACGCTTGAAGATCAAGTCGGCCTTAGTATCTCTATAGTGAGGCTTGCCTCTCGGGGTGGGATTCAGCTTGCATCTCTCAAAGAGATCTTCTTTCTTTACCGGATGCAGCTTTCTGCAAAATGCTTGGTCATTTTCCAATTGACCATAAGCATTTTGGGGGTATTGAGGAGGCAACGCATACCACTTCCGACAGATCCACACACCGGGACGGGTGTCATCGGTGGCATTGGCATTGGCAGGAGTGGCATGCGTGGCATTGGCAGCAGTAACTGCAGCAAAAGCAACAACAGCAGCAGCAACAGCAACGGGGGCCGCCCGGAATTGGCGCAATCCTACACAAATCTCGGACTGACACAAGACAGTGGTATGGAAGGTACAATGAAGAACCTTACATTCCTGGCACCCTATGGCAGGTGTGCCATCGCAAAAAAAGCATGTGTCAGGGGGGTCTGCAGATTTGGGCGTGGGGTACAACCGAGACACCTCCCAATGCATTGTCTCGGTCCGGGGTGTGGGGGCCAACTTGGAACCACTGTAGTACAAAGTAGCTTGTGCCATCTCACGCAATAACCACAATCTATCCTGTGGCACTTGCAATTCGCCTTTGACAACACGTCTAGACAAGGCACAATGCAACATCAACAGACGTGCCGGATGGCAACTGACAAAATCATCCTGCCTCATGAAGGTGGAATACGGGGGTGCAATTGCAAATGCAAGGGACCGAAAGCAGACAAAAACGTTGTCCACGTCCTCCGCTGTTGTGGTTGGATGCCTTCTCGCTCCGCAAGTTCATCCACAACAGCCAACTCCTCCTTATTTGCCCCAACAATTTGTGGCTTGTCAAGTAGTGTGGCTACCTCACCCCTGCCGTATCGGGGATCCCCACCGCTTCAGAGCGGGAGGCAAAATCAGAAGTGGCCCACAAGTGGGCAAAGTGGCTACCTCACCCCTGCCGTATCGGGGATCCCCACCGCTTCAGAGCGGGGGGCAAAATCAGAAGTGGCCCACAAGTGGGCAAAGTGGCTACCTCACCCCTGCCGTATCGGGGATCCCCACCGCTTCAGAGCGGGGGGCAAAATCAGAAGTGGCCCACAAGTGGGCAAAGTGGCTACCTCACCCCTGCCGTATCGGGGATCCCCACCGCTTCACAGCGGGGGGCAAAATCAGAAGTGGCCCACAAGTGGGCAAAATGGCTACCTCACCCCTGCCGTATCGGGGATCCCCACCGCTTCAGAGCGGGGGGCAAAATCAGAAGTGGCCCACAAGTGGGCAAAATGGCTACCTCACCCCTGCCGTATCGGGGATCCCCACCGCTTCAGAGCGGGGGGCAAAATCAGAAGTGGCCCACAAGTGGGCAAAGTGGCTACCTCACCCCTGCCGTATCGGGGATCCCCACCGCTTCAGAGCGGGGGGCAAAGTCAGAAGTGGCCCACAAGTGGGCAAAGTGGCTACCTCACCCCTGCCGTATCGGGGATCCCCACCGCTTCAGAGCGGGAGGCAAAATCAGAAGTGGCCCACAAGTGGGCAAAGTGGCTACCTCACCCCTGCCGGATCGGGGATCCCCACCGCTTCAGAGCGGGGGGCAAAATCAGAAGTGGCCCACAAGTGGGCAAAGTGGCTACCTCACCCCTGCCGTATCGGGGATCCCCACCGCTTCAGAGCGGGGGGCAAAATCAGAAGTGGCCCACAAGTGGGCAAAATGGCTACTTCACCCCTGCCGTATCGGGGATCCCCACCGCTTCAGAGCGGGGGGCAAAGTCAGAAGTGGCCCACAAGTGGGCAAAGTGGCTACCTCACCCCTGCCATATCGGGGATCCCCACCGCTTCAGAGCGGGGGGCAAAATCAGAAGTGGCCCACAAGTGGGCAAAGTGGCTACCTCACCCCTGCCGTATCGGGGATCCCCACCGCTTCAGAGCGGGGGGCAAAATCAGAAGTGGCCCACAAGTGGGCAAAGTGGCTACCTCACCCCTGCCGTATCGGGGATCCCCACCGCTTCAGAGCGGGGGGCAAAGTCAGAAGTGGCCCACAAGTGGGCAAAATGGCTACCTCACCCCTGCCGTATCGGGGATCCCCACCGCTTCAGAGCGGGGGGCAAAGTCAGAAGTGGCCCACAAGTGGGCAAAGTGGCTACCTCACCCCTGCCGTATCGGGGATCCCCACCGCTTCAGAGCGGGAGGCAAACTCAGAAGTGGCCCACAAGTGGGCAAAGTGGCTACCTCACCCCTGCCGTATCGGGGATCCCCACCGCTTCAGAGCGGGGGGCAAAATCAGAAGTGGCCCACAAGTGGGCAAAATGGCTACCTCACCCCTGCCGTATCGGGGATCCCCACCGCTTTAGAGCGGGGGGCAAAATCAGAAGTGGCCCACAAGTGGGCAAAGTGGCTACCTCACCCCTGCCGTATCGGGGATCCCCACCGCTTCAGAGGGGGGGGCAAAATCAGAAGTGGTCCACAAGTGGGCAAAGTGGCTACCTCACCCCTGCCGTATCGGGGATCCCCACCGCTTCAGAGCGGGGGGCAAAGTCAGAAGTGGCCCACAAGTGGGCAAAATGGCTACCTCACCCCTGCCGTATCGGGGATCCCCACCGCTTCAGAGGGGGGGGCAAAATCAGAAGTGGCCCACAAGTGGGCAAAGTGGCTACCTCACCCCTGCCGTATCGGGGATCCCCACCGCTTCAGAGCGGGGGGCAAAATCAGAAGTGGCCCACAAGTGGGCAAAGTGGCTACTTCACCCCTGCCGTATCGGGGATCCCCACCGCTTCACAGCGGGGGGCAAAGTCAGAAGTGGCCCACAAGTGGGCAAAATGGCTACCTCACCCCTGACGTATCAGGGATCCCCACCGCTTCAGAGCGGGGGGCAAAATCAGAAGTGGCCCACAAGTGGGCAAAGTGGCTACCTCACCCCTGCCGTATCGGGGATCCCCACCGCTTCAGAGCGGGGGGCAAAGTCAGAAGTGGCCCACAAGTGGGCAAAATGGCTACCTCACCCCTGACGTATCAGGGATCCCCACCGCTTCAGAGCGGGGGGCAAAATCAGAAGTGGCCCACAAGTGGGCAAAGTGGCTACCTCACCCCTGCCGTATCGGGGATCCCCACTGCTTCAGAGCGGGGGGCAAAATCAGAAGTGGCCCACAAGTGGGCAAAGTGGCTACTTCACCCCTGCCGTATCGGGGATCCCCACCGCTTCACAGCGGGGGGCAAAATCAGAAGTGGCCCACAAGTGGGCAAAATGGCTACCTCACCCCTGACGTATCAGGGATCCCCACCGCTTCAGAGCGGGAGGCAAAATCAGAAGTGGCCCACAAGTGGGCAAAATGGCTACCTCACCCCTGCCGTATCGGGGATCCCCACCGCTTCACAGCGGGGGGCAAAATCAGAAGTGGCCCACAAGTGGGCAAAGTGGCTACCTCACCCCTGCCGTATCTGGGATCCCCACCGCTTCAGACCGGGGGGCAAAATCAGAAGTGGCCCACAAGTGGGCAAAATGGCTACCTCACCCCTGCCGTATCGGGGATCCCCACCGCTTCAGAGCGGGGGGCAAACTCAGAAGTGGCCCACAAGTGGGCAAAATGGCTACCTCACCCCTGCCGTATCAGGGATCCCCACCGCTTCAGAGCGGGGGGCAAAATCAGAAGTGGCCCACAAGTGGGCAAAATGGCTACCTCACCCCTGCCGTATCGGGGATCCCCACCGCTTCAGAGCGGGAGGCAAAATCAGAAGTGGCCCACAAGTGGGCAAAGTGGCTACCTCACCCCTGCCGTATCGGGGATCCCCACCGCTTCAGAGCGGGGGGCAAAATCAGAAGTGGCCCACAAGTGGGCAAAGTGGCTACCTCACCCCTGCCGTATCGGGGATCCCCACCGCTTCAGAGCGGGGGGCAAAATCAGAAGTGGCCCACAAGTGGGCAAAGTGGCTACCTCTGGGGGTTGTCCAGAGCAAGGCTGGACCAGGAAGAAGCGAAACTTCATGACCTCTCTTGGCCGTGGAGCGGGCGACCTATAGGCCCCGGGGATAACAGTAGCCCAAGAGTTTGGGTGCGCATCCGGCAGCAACAGGCGAGCTCGAATTCGCGGGGGCTAGGATGATCTTATATGGACCACCCATCCAAGCTAAGCAGGGGAGTTTCCCCACAACCGCCTTCACCCCATATACCGCCCCGAGGTATACTTTACCCACAGGCCTGCTCATGTGGGAGGCCCTTAGGGGGTGAGAATCCAGCGGCTGGGCGTCCCCACATGCTAGCAGCGGCTTTGCAACACGGTTGAGGGGGGGGAAGGAGGGACGAGGAGGGGAAAGTTTGTGTCAGCACCATTAACTCTACTACTCCTCACCCCTGCCGTATCGGGGATCCCCACCGCTTTAGAGCGGGGGGCAAAGTCAGAAGTGGCCCACAAGTGGGCAAAGTGGCTACCTCACCCCTGCCGTATCGGGGATCCCCACCGCTTCAGAGCGGGGGGCAAAATCAGAAGTGGCCCACAAGTGGGCAAAGTGGCTACCTCACCCCTGCCGTATCGGGGATCCCCACCGCTTCAGAGCGGGAGGCAAAATCAGAAGTGGCCCACAAGTGGGCAAAGTGGCTACCTCACCCCTGCCGTATCGGGGATCCCCACCGCTTCAGAGCGGGGGGCAAAATCAGAAGTGGCCCACAAGTGGGCAAAGTGGCTACTTCACCCCTGCCGTATCGGGGATCCCCACCGCTTGACAGCGGGGGGCAAAATCAGAAGTGGCCCACAAGTGGGCAAAATGGCTACCTCACCCCTGACGTATCAGGGATCCCCACCGCTTCAGAGCGGGGGGCAAAATCAGAAGTGGCCCACAAGTGGGCAAAATGGCTACCTCACCCCTGCCGTATCGGGGATCCCCACCGCTTCACAGCGGGGGGCAAAATCAGAAGTGGCCCACAAGTGGGCAAAGTGGCTACCTCACCCCTGCCGTATCTGGGATCCCCACCGCTTCAGAGCGGGGGGCAAAATCAGAAGTGGCCCACAAGTGGGCAAAATGGCTACCTCACCCATGACGTATCGGGGATCCCCACCGCTTCAGAGCGGGGGGCAAACTCAGAAGTGGCCCACAAGTGGGCAAAATGGCTACCTCACCCCTGCCGTATCGGGGATCCCCACCGCTTCAGAGCGGGGGGCAAAATCAGAAGTGGCCCACAAGTGGGCAAAATGGCTACCTCACCCCTGCCGTATCGGGGATCCCCACCGCTTCAGAGCGGGAGGCAAAATCAGAAGTGGCCCACAAGTGGGCAAAGTGGCTACCTCACCCCTGCCGTATCGGGGATCCCCACCGCTTCAGAGCGGGGGGCAAAATCAGAAGTGGCCCACAAGTGGGCAAAGTGGCTACCTCACCCCTGCCGTATCGGGGATCCCCACCGCTTCAGAGCGGGGGGAAAAATCAGAAGTGGCCCACAAGTGGGCAAAGTGGCTACCTCACCCCTGCCGTATCGGGGATCCCCACCGCTTCAGAGCGGGGGGCAAAATCAGAAGTGGCCCACAAGTGGGCAAAGTGGCTACCTCTGGGGGTTGTCCAGAGCAAGGCTGGACCAGGAAGAAGCGAAACTTCATGACCTCCCTTGGCCGTGGAGCGGGCGACCTATAGGCCCCGAAGATAACAGTAGCCCAAGAGTTTGGGTGCGCATCCGGCAGCAACAGGCGAGCTCGAATTCGCGGGGGCTAGGATGATCTCATATGGACCACCCATCCAAGCTAAGCAGGGGAGTTTCCCCACAACCGCCTTCACCCCATATACCGCCCCGAGGTATACTTTACCCACAGGCCTGCTCATGTGGGAGGCCCTTAGGGGGTGAGAATCCAGCGGCTGGGCGTCCCCACATGCTAGCAGCGGCTTTGCAACACGGTTGAGGGGGGGGAAGGAGGGACCAGGAGGGGAAAGTTTGTGTCAGCACCATTAACTCTACTACTCCTCACCCCTGCCGTATCGGGGATCCCCACCGCTTTAGAGCGGGGGGCAAAGTCAGAAGTGGCCCGCAAGTGGGCAAAGTGGCTACCTCACCCCTGCCGTATCGGGGATCCCCACCGCTTCAGAGCGGGGGGCAAAATCAGAAGTGGCCCACAAGTGGGCAAAGTGGCTACCTCACCCCTGCCGTATCGGGGATCCCGACCGCTTCAGAGCGGGAGGCAAAATCAGAAGTCGCCCACAAGTGGGCAAAATGGCTACCTCACCCCTGACGTATCGGGGATCCCCACCGCTTCAGAGCGGGGGGCAAAATCAGAAGTGGCCCACAAGTGGGCAAAGTGGCTACCTCACCCCTGCCGTATCGGGGATCCCCACCGCTTCAGAGCGGGGGGCAAAATCAGAAGTGGCCCACAAGTGGGCAAAGTGGCTACCTCTGGGGGTTGTCCAGAGCAAGGCTGGACCAGGAAGAAGCGAAACTTCATGACCTCCCTTGGCCGTGGAGCGGGCGACCTATAGGCCCCGGGGATAACGGTAGCCCAAGAGTTTGGGTGCGCATCCGGCAGCAACAGGCGAGCTCGAATTCGCGGGGGCTAGGATGATCTCATATGGACCACCCATCCAAGCTAAGCAGGGGAGTTTCCCCACAGCCGCCTTCACCCCATATACCGCCCCGCGGTATACTTTACCCACAGGCCTGCTCATGTGGGAGGCCCTTAGGGGGTGAGAATCCAGCGGCTGGGCGTCCCCACATGCTAGCAGCGGCTTTGCAACACGGTTGAGGGGGGGGAAGGAGGGACGAGGAGGGGAAAGTTTGTGTCAGCACCATTAACTCTACTACTCCTCACCCCTGCCGTATCGGGGATCCCCACCGCTTTAGAGCGGGGGGCAAAGTCAGAAGTGGCCCACAAGTGGGCAAAGTGGCTACCTCACCCCTGCCGTATCGGGGATCCCCACCGCTTCAGAGCGGGGGGCAAAGTCACAAGTGGCCCACAAGTGGGCAAAGTGGCTACCTCACCCCTGCCGCATCGGGGATCCCCACCGCTTCAGAGCGGGAGGCAAAATCAGAAGTGGCCCACAAGTGGGCAAAGTGGCTACCTCACCCCTGCCGTATCGGGGATCCCCACCGCTTCAGAGCGGGGGGCAAAATCAGAAGTGGCCCACAAGTGGGCAAAGTGGCTACCTCTGGGGGTTGTCTAGAGCAAGGCTGGACCAGGAAGAAGCGAAACTTCATGACCTCCCTTGGCCGTGGAGCGGGCGACCTATAGGCCCCGGGGATAACAGTAGCCCAAGAGTTTGGGTGCGCATCCGGCAGCAACAGGCGAGCTCGAATTCGCGGGGGCTAGGATGATCTCATATGGACCACCCATCCAAGCTAAGCAGGGGAGTTTCCCCACAGCCGCCTTCACCCCATATACCGCCCCGCGGTATACTTTACCCACAGGCCTGCTCATGTGGGAGGCCCTTAGGGGGTGAGAATCCAGCGGCTGGGCGTCCCCACATGCTAGCAGCGGCTTTGCAACACGGTTGAGGGGGGGGAAGGAGGGACGAGGAGGGGAAAGTTTGTGTCAGCACCAATAACTCTACTACTCCTCACCCCTGCCGTATCGGGGATCCCCACCGCTTTAGAGCGGGGGGCAAAGTCAGAAGTGGCCCACAAGTGGGCAAAGTGGCTACCTCACCCCTGCCGTATCGGGGATCCCCACCGCTTCAGAGCGGGAGGCAAAATCAGAAGTGGCCCACAAGTGGGCAAAGTGGCTACCTCACCCCTGCCGCATCGGGGATCCCCACCGCTTCAGAGCGGGAGGCAAAATCAGAAGTGGCCCACAAGTGGGCAAAGTGGCTACCTCACCCCTGCCGTATCGGGGATCCCCACCGCTTCAGAGCGGGGGGCAAAATCAGAAGTGGCCCACAAGTGGGCAAAATGGCTACCTCACCCCTGCCGCATCGGGGATCCCCACCGCTTCAGAGCGGGGGGCAAAGTCAGAAGTGGCCCACAAGTGGGCAAAGTGGCTACCTCACCTTTGCCGTATCGGGGATCCCCACCGCTTCAGAGCGGGGGGCAAAATCAGAAGTGGCCCACAAGTGGGCAAAATGGCTACCTCACCCTTGCCGTATCGGGGATCCCCACCGCTTCACAGCGGGGGGCAAAATCAGAAGTGGCCCACAAGTGGGCAAAGTGGCTACCTCACCCCTGCCGTATCGGGGATCCCCACCGCTTCAGAGCGGGGGGCAAAATCAGAAGTGGCCCACAAGTGGGCAAAATGGCTACCTCACCCCTGCCGTATCGGGGATCCCCACCGCTTCAGAGCGGGGGGCAAAATCAGAAGTGGCCCACAAGTGGGCAAAATGGCTACCTCACCCCTGCCGTATCGGGGATCCCCACCGCTTCAGAGCGGGGGGCAAAATCAGAAGTGGCCCACAAGTGGGCAAAGTGGCTACCTCACCCCTGCCGTATCGGGGATCCCCACCGCTTCAGAGCGGGGGGCAAAATCAGAAGTGGCCCACAAGTGGGCAAAATGGCTACCTCACCCCTTGCCGTATCGGGGATCCCCACCGCTTCAGAGCGGGGGGCAAAATCAGAAGTGGCCCACAAGTGGGCAAAATGGCTACCTCACCCCTGCCGTATCGGAGATCCCCACCGCTTCAGAGCGGGGGGCAAAATCAGAAGTGGCCCACAAGTGGGCAAAGTGGCTACCTCACCCCTGCCGTATCGGGGATCCCCACCGCTTCAGAGCGGGGGACAAAGTCAGAAGTGGCCCACAAGTGGGCAAAGTGGCTACCTCACCCCTGCCGTATCGGGGATCCCCACCGCTTCAGAGCGGGGGGCAAAATCAGAAGTGGCTCACAAGTGGGCAAAGTGGCTACCTCACCCCTGCCGTATCGGGGATCCCCACCGCTTCATAGCGGGAGGCAAAGTCAGAAGTGGCCCACAAGTGGGCAAAGTGGCTACCTCACCCCTGCCGTATCGGGGATCCCCACCGCTTCATAGCGGGAGGCAAAGTCAGAAGTGGCCCACAAGTGGGCAAAGTGGCTACCTCACCCCTGCCGTATCGGGGATCCCCACCGCTTCAGAGCGGGGGGCAAAGTCAGAAGTAGCCCACAAGTGGGCAAAATGGCTACCTCACCCCTGCCGTATCGGGGATCCCCACCGCTTCAGAGCGGGGGGCAAAATCAGAAGTGGCCCACAAGTGGGCAAAGTGGCTACCTCACCCCTGCCGTATCGGGGATCCCCACCGCTTCAGAGCGGGAGGCAAAGTCAGAAGTGGCCCAGAAGTGGGCAAAGTGGCTACCTCACCCCTGCCGTATCGGGGATCCCCACCGCTTAAGAGCGAGGGGCAAAATCAGAAGTGGCCCACAAGAGGGCAAAGTGGCTACCTCACCCCTGCCGTATCGGGGATCCCCACCGCTTCAGAGCGGGGGGCAAAGTCAGAAGTAGCCCACAAGTGGGCAAAATGGCTACCTCACCCCTGCCGTATCGGGGATCCCCACCGCTTCAGAGCGGGGGGCAAAATGAGAAGTGGCCCACAAGTGGGCAAAGTGGCTACCTCACCCCTGCCGTATCGGGGATCCCCACCGCTTCAGAGCGGGGGGCAAAATCAGAAGTGGCCCACAAGTGGGCAAAATGGCTACCTCACCCCTGCCGTATCGGGGATCCCCACCGCTTCAGAGCGGGGGGCAAACTCAGAAGTGGCCCACAAGTGGGCAAAATGGCTACCGCACCCCTGCCGTATCGGGGATCCCCACCGCTTCAGAGCGGGGGGCAAAATCAGAAGTGGCCCACAAGTGGGCAAAATGGCTACCTCACCCCTGCCGTATCGGGGATCCCCGGCGCTTCAGAGCGGGGGGCCAAATCAGAAGTGGCCCACAAGTGGGCAAAATGGCTACCTCACCCCTGCCGTATCGGGGATCCCCACCGCTTCAGAGCGGGGGGCAAAATCAGAAGTGGCCCACAAGTGGGCAAAATGGCTACCTCACCCCTGCCGTATCGGGGATCCCCACCGCTTCAGAGCGGGAGGCAAAATCAGAAGTGGCCCACAAGTGGGCAAAGTGGCTACCTCACCCCTGCCGTATCAGGGATCCCCACCGCTTCAGAGCGGGGGGCAAAATCAGAAGTGGCCCACAAGTGGGCAAAGTGGCTACCTCACCCCTGCCGTATCGGGGATCCCCACCGCTTCAGAGCGGAGGGCAAAATCAGAAGTGGCCCACAAGTGGGCAAAACGGCTACCTCACCCCTGCCGTATCGGGGATCCCCACCGCTTCAGATCAGGGGGCAAAATCAGAAGTGGCCCACAAGTGGGCAAAGTGGCTACCTCACCCCTGCCGTATCAGGGATCCCCACCGCTTCAGAGCGGGGGGCAAAATCAGAAGTGGCCCACAAGTGGGCAAAGTGGCTACCTCACCCCTGCCGTATCGGGGATCCCCACCGCTTCAGAGCGGGGGGCAAAATCAGAAGTGGCCCACAAGTGGGCAAAGTGGCTACCTCACCCCTGCCGTATCGGGGATCCCCACCGCTTCAGAGCGGGGGGCAAAATCAGAAGTGGCCCACAAGTGGGCAAAGTGGCTACCTCACCCCTGCCGTATCGGGGATCCCCACCGCTTGAGAGCGGGAGGCAAAGTCAGAAGTGGCCCACAAGTGGGCAAAGTGGCTACCTCACCCCTGCCGTATCGGGGATCCCCACCGCTTCAGAGCGGGGGGCAAAATCAGAAGTGGCCCACAAGTGGGCAAAGTGGCTACCTCACCCCTGCCGTATCGGGGATCCCCACCGCTTCAGAGCGGGGGGCAAAATCAGAAGTGGCCCACAAGTGGGCAAAGTGGCTACCTCACCCCTGCCGTATCGGGGATCCCCACCGCTTCAGAGCGGGGGGCAAAATCAGAAGTGGCCCACAAGAGGGCAAAGTGGCTACCTCACCCCTGCCGTATCGGGGATTCCCACCGCTTCAGAGCGGGGGGCAAAATCAGAAGTGGCCCACAAGTGGGCAAAATGGCTACCTCACCCCTGCCGTATCGGGGATCCCCACCGCTTCAGAGCGGGGGGCAAAATCAGAAGTGGCCCACAAGTGGGCAAAATGGCTACCTCACCCCTGCCGTATCGGGGATCCCCACCGCTTCAGAGCGGGGGGCAAAATGAGAAGTGGCCCACAAGTGGGCAAAGTGGCAGCCTCACCCCTGCCGTATCGGGGATCCCCACCGCTTCAGAGCGGGGGGCAAAATCAGAAGTGGCCCACAAGTGGGCAAAATGGCTACCTCACCCCTGCCGTATCGGGGATCCCCACCGCTTCAGAGCGGGGGGCAAAATCAGAAGTGGCCCACAAGTGGGCAAAGTGGCTACCTCACCCCTGCCGTATCGGGGATCCCCACCGCTTCAGAGCGGGGGGCAAAATCAGAAGTGGCCCACAAGAGGGCAAAGTGGCTACCTCACCCCTGCCGTATCGGGGATTCCCACCGCTTCAGAGCGGGGGGCAAAATCAGAAGTGGCCCACAAGTGGGCAAAATGGCTACCTCACCCCTGCCGTATCGGGGATCCCCACCGCTTCAGAGCGGGGGGCAAAATCAGAAGTGGCCCACAAGTGGGCAAAATGGCTACCTCACCCCTGCCGTATCGGGGATCCCCACCGCTTCAGAGCGGGGGGCAAAATGAGAAGTGGCCCACAAGTGGGCAAAATGGCTACCTCACCCCTGCCGTATCGGGGATCCCCACCGCTTCAGAGCGGGGGGCAAAATGAGAAGTGGCCCACAAGTGGGCAAAGTGGCAGCCTCACCCCTGCCGTATCGGGGATCCCCACCGCTTCAGAGCGGGAGGCAAAATCAGAAGTGGCCCACAAGTGGGCAAAGTGGCAGCCTCACCCCTGCCGTATCGGGGATCCCCACCGCTTCAGAGCGGGGGGCAAAATCAGAAGTGGCCCACAAGTGGGCAAAATGGCTACCTCACCCCTGCCGTATCGGGGATCCCCACCGCTTCGGAGCAGGGGGCAAAATCAGAAGTGGCCCACAAGTGGGCAAAATGGCTACCTCACCCCTGCCGTATCGGGGATCCCCACCGCTTCAGAGCGGGGGGCAAAATCAGAAGTGGCCCACAAGTGGGCAAAATGGCTACCTCACCCCTGCCGTATCGGGGATCCCCACCGCTTCAGAGCGGGGGGCAAAATCAGAAGTGGCCCACAAGTGGGCAAAATGGCTACCTCACCCCTGCCGTATCGGGGATCCCCACCGCTTCAGAGCGGGGGGCAAAATCAGAAGTGGCCCACAAGTGGGCAAAATGGCTACCTCACCCCTGCCGTATCGGAGATCCCCACCGCTTCAGAGCGGGGGGCAAAATCAGAAGTGGCCCACAAGTGGGCAAAGTGGCTACCTCACCCCTGCCGTATCGGGGATCCCCACCGCTTCAGAGCGGGGGGGAAAATTTGAAGAAGTGGCCCACAAGTGGGCAAAGTGGCTACCTCACCCCTGCCGTATCGGGGATCCCCACCGCTTCAGAGCGGGAAGCAAAATCAGAAGTCGCCCACAAGTGGGCAAAGTGGCTACCTCACCCCTGCCGTATCGGGGATCCCCACCGCTTCAGAGCGGGGGGCAAAATCAGAAGTGGCCCACAAGTGGGCAAAGTGGCTACCTCAGCCCTGCCGTATCGGGGATCCCCACCGCTTCATAGCGGGAGGCAAAGTCAGAAGTGGCCCACAAGTGGGCAAAGTGGCTACCTCACCCCTGCCGTATCGGGGATCCCCACCGCTTCAGAGCGGGAGGCAAAGTCAGAAGTGGCCCACAAGTGGGCAAAGTGGCTACCTCACCCCTGCCGTATCGGGGATCCCCACCGCTTCAGAGCGAGGGGCAAAATCAGAAGTGGCCCACAAGAGGGCAAAGTGGCTACCTCACCCCTGCCGTATCGGGGATCCCCACCGCTTCAGAGCGGGGGGCAAAGTCAGAAGTAGCCCACAAGTGGGCAAAATGGCTACCTCACCCCTGCCGTATCGGGGATCCCCACCGCTTCAGAGCGGGGGGCAAAATGAGAAGTGGCCCACAAGTGGGCAAAGTGGCTACCTCACCCCTGCCGTATCGGGGATCCCCACCGCTTCAGAGCGGGGGGCAAAATCAGAAGTGGCCCACAAGTGGGCAAAATGGCTACCTCACCCCTGCCATATCGGGGATCCCCACCGCTTCAGAGCGGGAGGCAAACTCAGAAGTGGCCCACAAGTGGGCAAAATGGCTACCTCACCCCTGCCGTATCGGGGATCCCCACCGCTTCAGAGCGGGGGGCAAAATTAGAAGTGGCCCACAAGTGGGCAAAGTGGCTACCTCACCCCTGCCGTATCGGGGATCCCCGGCGCTTCAGAGCGGGGGGCAAAATCAGAAGTGGCCCACAAGTGGGCAAAGTGGCTACCTCACCCCCGCCGTATCGGGGATCCCCACCGCTTCAGAGCGGGGGGCAAAATCAGAAGTGGCCCACAAGTGGGCAAAGTGGCTACCTCACCCCTGCCGTATCGGGGATCCCCACCGCTTCAGAGCGGGGGGCAAAATCAGAAGTGGCCCACAAGTGGGCAAAATGGCTACCTCACCCCTGCCGTATCGGGGATCCCCACCGCTTCAGAGCGGGAGGCAAACTCAGAAGTGGCCCACAAGTGGGCAAAGTGGCTACCTCACCCCTGCCGTATCAGGGATCCCCACCGCTTCAGAGCGGGGGGCAAAATCAGAAGTGGCCCACAAGTGGGCAAAGTGGCTACCTCACCCCTGCGGTATCGGGGATCCCCACTGCTTCAGAGCGGGGGGCAAAATCAGAAGTGGCCCACAAGTGGGCAAAATGGCTACCTCACCCCTGCCGTATCGGGGATCCCCACCGCTTCAGAGCGGGGGGCAAAATCAGAAGTGGCCCACAAGTGGGCAAAGTGGCTACCTCACCCCTGCCGTCTCAGGGATCCCCACCGCTTCAGAGCGGGGGGCAAAATCAGAAGTGGCCCACAAGTGGGCAAAGTGGCTACCTCACCCCTGCCGTATCGGGGATCCCCACCGCTTCAGAGCGGGGGGCAAAATCAGAAGTGGCCCACAAGTGGGCAAAGTGGCTACCTCACCCCTGCCGTATCGGGGATCCCCACCGCTTCAGAGCGGGGGGCAAAATCAGAAGTGGCCCACAAGTGGGCAAAGTGGCTACCTCACCCCTGCCGTATCGGGGATCCCCACCGCTTCACAGCGGGGGACAAAATCAGAAGTGGCCCACAAGTGGGCAAAATGGCTACCTCACCCCTGCCGTATCGGGGATCCCCACCGCTTCAGAGCGGGGGGCAAAATGAGAAGTGGCCCACAAGTGGGCAAAGTGGCTACCTCACCCCTGCCGTATCGGGGATCCCCACCGCTTCAGAGCGGGAGGCAAAATCAGAAGTGGCCCACAAGTGGGCAAAATGGCTACCTCACCCCTGCCGTATCGGGGATCCCCACCGCTTCAGAGCGGGGGGCAAAATCAGAAGTGGCCCACAAGTGGGCAAAATGGCTACCTCACCCCTGCCGTATCGGGGATCCCCACCGCTTCAGAGCGGGGGGCAAAATCAGAAGTGGCCCACAAGTGGGCAAAATGGCTACCTCACCCCTGCCGTATCGGGGATCCCCACCGCTTCAGAGCGGGGGGCAAAATCAGAAGTGGCCCACAAGTGGGCAAAATGGCTACCTCACCCCTGCCGTATCGGGGATCCCCACCGCTTCAGAGCGGGGGGCAAAGTAAGAAGTGGCCCACAAGTGGGCAAAGTGGCTACCTCACCCCTGCCGTATCGGGGATCCCCACCGCTTCAGAGCGGGGGGCAAAGTAAGAAGTGGCCCACAAGTGGGCAAAGTGGCTACCTCACCCCTGCCGTATCGGGGATCCCCACCGCTTCAGAGCGGGGGGCAAAATCAGAAGTCGCCCACAAGTGGGCAAAGTGGCTACCTCACCCCTGCCGTATCGGGGATCCCCACCGCTTCAGAGCGGGGGGCAAAATCAGAAGTGGCCCACAAGTGGGCAAAGTGGCTACCTCACCCCTGCCGTATCGGGGATCCCCACCGCTTCATAGCGGGAGGCAAAGTCAGAAGTGGCCCACAAGTGGGCAAAGTGGCTACCTCACCCCTGCCGTATCGGGGATCCCCACCGCTTCAGAGCGGGGGGCAAAGTCAGAAGTAGCCCACAAGTGGGCAAAATGGCTACCTCACCCCTGCCGTATCGGGGATCCCCACCGCTTCAGAGCGGGAGGCAAAGTCAGAAGTGGCCCACAAGTGGGCAAAGTGGCTACCTCACCCCTGCCGTATCAGGGATCCCCACCGCTTCAGAGCGAGGGGCAAAATCAGAAGTGGCCCACAAGAGGGCAAAGTGGCTACCTCACCCCTGCCGTATCGGGGATCCCCACCTGTTCAGAGCGGGGGGCAAAGTCAGAAGTAGCCCACAAGTGGGCAAAATGGCTACCTCACCCCTGCCGTATCGGGGATCCCCACCGCTTCAGAGCGGGGGGCAAAATGAGAAGTGGCCCACAAGTGGGCAAAGTGGCTACCTCACCCCTGCCGTATCGGGGATCCCCACCGCTTCAGAGCGGGGGGCAAAATCAGAAGTGGCCCACAAGTGGGCAAAATGGCTACCTCACCCCTGCCGTATCGGGGATCCCCACCGCTTCAGAGCGGGAGGCAAACTCAGAAGTGGCCCACAAGTGGGCAAAATGGCTACCTCACCCCTGCCGTATCGGGGATCCCCACCGCTTCAGAGCGGGAGGCAAAATCAGAAGTGGCCCACAAGTGGGCAAAATGGCTACCTCACCCCTGCCGTATCGGGGATCCCCACCGCTTCAGAGCGGGGGGCAAAATCAGAAGTGGCCCACAAGTGGGCAAAATGGCTACCTCACCCCTGCCGTATCGGGGATCCCCACCGCTTCAGAGCGGGGGGCAAAATCAGAAGTGGCCCACAAGTGGGCAAAATGGCTACCTCACCCCTGCCGTATCGGGGATCCCCACCGCTTCAGAGCGGGGGGCAAAATCAGAAGTGGCCCACAAGTGGGCAAAATGGCTACCTCACCCCTGCCGTATCGGGGATCCCCACCGCTTCAGAGCGGGGGGCAAAGTAAGAAGTGGCCCACAAGTGGGCAAAGTGGCTACCTCACCCCTGCCGTATCGGGGATCCCCACCGCTTCAGAGCGGGGGGCAAAGTAAGAAGTGGCCCACAAGTGGGCAAAGTGGCTACCTCACCCCTGCCGTATCGGGGATCCCCACCGCTTCAGAGCGGGGGGCAAAATCAGAAGTCGCCCACAAGTGGGCAAAGTGGCTACCTCACCCCTGCCGTATCGGGGATCCCCACCGCTTCAGAGCGGGGGGCAAAATCAGAAGTGGCCCACAAGTGGGCAAAGTGGCTACCTCACCCCTGCCGTATCGGGGATCCCCACCGCTTCATAGCGGGAGGCAAAGTCAGAAGTGGCCCACAAGTGGGCAAAGTGGCTACCTCACCCCTGCCGTATCGGGGATCCCCACCGCTTCAGAGCGGGGGGCAAAGTCAGAAGTAGCCCACAAGTGGGCAAAATGGCTACCTCACCCCTGCCGTATCGGGGATCCCCACCGCTTCAGAGCGGGAGGCAAAGTCAGAAGTGGCCCACAAGTGGGCAAAATGGCTACCTCACCCCTGCCGTATCAGGGATCCCCACCGCTTCAGAGCGAGGGGCAAAATCAGAAGTGGCCCACAAGAGGGCAAAGTGGCTACCTCACCCCTGCCGTATCGGGGATCCCCACCTGTTCAGAGCGGGGGGCAAAGTCAGAAGTAGCCCACAAGTGGGCAAAATGGCTACCTCACCCCTGCCGTATCGGGGATCCCCACCGCTTCAGAGCGGGGGGCAAAATGAGAAGTGGCCCACAAGTGGGCAAAGTGGCTACCTCACCCCTGCCGTATCGGGGATCCCCACCGCTTCAGAGCGGGGGGCAAAATCAGAAGTGGCCCACAAGTGGGCAAAATGGCTACCTCACCCCTGCCGTATCGGGGATCCCCACCGCTTCAGAGCGGGGGGCAAAATCAGAAGTGGCCCACAAGTGGGCAAAATGGCTACCTCACCCCTGCCGTATCGGGGATCCCCACCGCTTCAGAGCGGGGGGCAAAATCAGAAGTGGCCCACAAGTGGGCAAAATGGCTACCTCACCCCTGCCGTATCGGGGATCCCCACCGCTTCAGAGCGGGGGGCAAAATCAGAAGTGGCCCACAAGTGGGCAAAATGGCTACCTCACCCCTGCCGTATCGGGGATCCCCACCGCTTCAGAGCGGGGGGCAAAGTAAGAAGTGGCCCACAAGTGGGCAAAGTGGCTACCTCACCCCTGCCGTATCGGGGATCCCCACCGCTTCAGAGCGGGGGGCAAAGTAAGAAGTGGCCCACAAGTGGGCAAAGTGGCTACCTCACCCCTGCCGTATCGGGGATCCCCACCGCTTCAGAGCGGGGGGCAAAATCAGAAGTCGCCCACAAGTGGGCAAAGTGGCTACCTCACCCCTGCCGTATCGGGGATCCCCACCGCTTCAGAGCGGGGGGCAAAATCAGAAGTGGCCCACAAGTGGGCAAAGTGGCTACCTCACCCCTGCCGTATCGGGGATCCCCACCGCTTCATAGCGGGAGGCAAAGTCAGAAGTGGCCCACAAGTGGGCAAAGTGGCTACCTCACCCCTGCCGTATCGGGGATCCCCACCGCTTCAGAGCGGGGGGCAAAGTCAGAAGTAGCCCACAAGTGGGCAAAATGGCTACCTCACCCCTGCCGTATCGGGGATCCCCACCGCTTCAGAGCGGGAGGCAAAGTCAGAAGTGGCCCACAAGTGGGCAAAGTGGCTACCTCACCCCTGCCGTATCAGGGATCCCCACCGCTTCAGAGCGAGGGGCAAAATCAGAAGTGGCCCACAAGAGGGCAAAGTGGCTACCTCACCCCTGCCGTATCGGGGATCCCCACCTGTTCAGAGCGGGGGGCAAAGTCAGAAGTAGCCCACAAGTGGGCAAAATGGCTACCTCACCCCTGCCGTATCGGGGATCCCCACCGCTTCAGAGCGGGGGGCAAAATGAGAAGTGGCCCACAAGTGGGCAAAGTGGCTACCTCACCCCTGCCGTATCGGGGATCCCCACCGCTTCAGAGCGGGGGGCAAAATCAGAAGTGGCCCACAAGTGGGCAAAATGGCTACCTCACCCCTGCCGTATCGGGGATCCCCACCGCTTCAGAGCGGGAGGCAAACTCAGAAGTGGCCCACAAGTGGGCAAAATGGCTACCTCACCCCTGCCGTATCGGGGATCCCCACCGCTTCAGAGCGGGGGGCAAAATTAGAAGTGGCCCACAAGTGGGCAAAGTGGCTACCTCACCCCTGCCGTATCGGGGATCCCCGGCGCTTCAGAGCGGGGGGCAAAATCAGAAGTGGCCCACAAGTGGGCAAAATGGCTACCTCACCCCTGCCGTATCGGGGATCCCCACCGCTTCAGAGCGGGGGGCAAAATCAGAAGTGGCCCACAAGTGGGCAAAGTGGCTACCTCACCCCTGCCGTATCGGGGATCCCCACCGCTTCAGAGCGGGGGGCAAAATCAGAAGTGGCCCACAAGTGGGCAAAATGGCTACCTCACCCCTGCCGTATCGGGGATCCCCACCGCTTCAGAGCGGGAGGCAAACTCAGAAGTGGCCCACAAGTGGGCAAAGTGGCTACCTCACCCCTGCCGTATCAGGGATCCCCACCGCTTCAGAGCGGGGGGCAAAATCAGAAGTGGCCCACAAGTGGGCAAAGTGGCTACCTCACCCCTGCGGTATCGGGGATCCCCACCGCTTCAGAGCGGGGGGCAAAATCAGAAGTGGCCCACAAGTGGGCAAAATGGCTACCTCACCCCTGCCGTATCGGGGATCCCCACCGCTTCAGAGCGGGGGGCAAAATGAGAAGTGGCCCACAAGTGGGCAAAGTGGCTACCTCACCCCTGCCGTATCGGGGATCCCCACCGCTTCAGAGCGGGAGGCAAACTCAGAAGTGGCCCACAAGTGGGCAAAGTGGCTACCTCACCCCTGCCGTATCAGGGATCCCCACCGCTTCAGAGCGGGGGGCAAAATCAGAAGTGGCCCACAAGTGGGCAAAGTGGCTACCTCACCCCTGCGGTATCGGGGATCCCCACCGCTTCAGAGCGGGGGGCAAAATCAGAAGTGGCCCACAAGTGGGCAAAATGGCTACCTCACCCCTGCCGTATCGGGGATCCCCACCGCTTCAGAGCGGGGGGCAAAATCAGAAGTGGCCCACAAGTGGGCAAAGTGGCTACCTCACCCCTGCCGTATCGGGGATCCCCACCGCTTCAGAGCGGGGGGCAAAATCAGAAGTGGCCCACAAGTGGGCAAAGTGGCTACCTCACCCCTGCCGTATCGGGGATCCCCACCGCTTCAGAGCGGGGGGCAAAATCAGAAGTGGCCCACAAGTGGGCAAAGTGGCTACCTCACCCCTGCCGTATCGGGGATCCCCACCGCTTCAGAGCGGGGGGCAAAATCAGAAGTGGCCCACAAGTGGGCAAAGTGGCTACCTCACCCCTGCCGTATCGGGGATCCCCACCGCTTCAGAGCGGGGGGCAAAATCAGAAGTGGCCCACAAGTGGGCAAAATGGCTACCTCACCCCTGCCGTATCGGGGATCCCCACCGCTTCAGAGCGGGGGGCAAAATGAGAAGTGGCCCACAAGTGGGCAAAGTGGCTACCTCACCCCTGCCGTATCGGGGATCCCCACCGCTTCAGAGCGGGAGGCAAAATCAGAAGTGGCCCACAAGTGGGCAAAATGGCTACCTCACCCCTGCCGTATCGGGGATCCCCACCGCTTCAGAGCGGGGGGCAAAATCAGAAGTGGCCCACAAGTGGGCAAAATGGCTACCTCACCCCTGCCGTATCGGGGATCCCCACCGCTTCAGAGCGGGGGGCAAAATCAGATTTGGCCCACAAGTGGGCAAAATGGCTACCTCACCCCTGCCGTATCGGGGATCCCCACCGCTTCAGAGCGGGGGGCAAAATCAGAAGTGGCCCACAAGTGGGCAAAATGGCTACCTCACCCCTGCCGTATCGGCAATCCCCACCGCTTCAGAGCGGGGGGCAAAGTAAGAAGTGGCCCACAAGTGGGCAAAGTGGCTACCTCACCCCTGCCGTATCGGGGATCCCCACCGCTTCAGAGCGGGGGGCAAAGTAAGAAGTGGCCCACAAGTGGGCAAAGTGGCTACCTCACCCCTGCCGTATCGGGGATCCCCACCGCTTCAGAGCGGGGGGCAAAATCAGAAGTCGCCCACAAGTGGGCAAAGTGGCTACCTCACCCCTGCCGTATCGGGGATCCCCACCGCTTCAGAGCGGGGGGCAAAATCAGAAGTGGCCCACAAGTGGGCAAAGTGGCTACCTCACCCCTGCCGTATCGGGGATCCCCACCGCTTCATAGCGGGAGGCAAAGTCAGAAGTGGCCCACAAGTGGGCAAAGTGGCTACCTCACCCCTGCCGTATCGGGGATCCCCACCGCTTCAGAGCGGGGGGCAAAGTCAGAAGTAGCCCACAAGTGGGCAAAATGGCTACCTCACCCCTGCCGTATCGGGGATCCCCACCGCTTCAGAGCGGGGGGCAAAATCAGAAGTGGCCCACAAGTGGGCAAAGTGGCTACCTCACCCCTGCCGTATCGGGGATCCCCACCGCTTCAGAGCGGGAGGCAAAGTCACAAGTGGCCCACAAGTGGGCAAAGTGGCTACCTCACCCCTGCCGTATCGGGGATCCTCACCGCTTCAGAGCGAGGGGCAAAATCAGAAGTGGCCCACAAGAGGGCAAAGTGGCTACCTCACCCCTGCCGTATCGGGGATCCCCACCTGTTCAGAGCGGGGGGCAAAGTCAGAAGTAGCCCACAAGTGGGCAAAATGGCTACCTCACCCCTGCCGTATCGGGGATCCCCACCGCTTCAGAGCGGGGGGCAAAATGAGAAGTGGCCCACAAGTGGGCAAAGTGGCTACCTCACCCCTGCCGTATCGGGGATCCCCACCGCTTCAGAGCGGGAGGCAAACTCAGAAGTGGCCCACAAGTGGGCAAAATGGCTACCTCACCCCTGCCGTATCGGGGATCCCCACCGCTTCAGAGCGGGGGGCAAAATTAGAAGTGGCCCACAAGTGGGCAAAGTGGCTACCTCACCCCTGCCGTATCGGGGATCCCCGGCGCTTCAGAGCGGGGGGCAAAATCAGAAGTGGCCCACAAGTGGGCAAAATGGCTACCTCACCCCTGCCGTATCGGGGATCCCCACCGCTTCAGAGCGGGGGGCAAAATCAGAAGTGGCCCACAAGTGGGCAAAGTGGCTACCTCACCCCTGCCGTATCGGGGATCCCCACCGCTTCAGAGCGGGGGGCAAAATCAGAAGTGGCCCACAAGTGGGCAAAATGGCTACCTCACCCCTGCCGTATCGGGGATCCCCACCGCTTCAGAGCGGGAGGCAAACTCAGAAGTGGCCCACAAGTGGGCAAAGTGGCTACCTCACCCCTGCCGTATCAGGGATCCCCACCGCTTCAGAGCGGGGGGCAAAATCAGAAGTGGCCCACAAGTGGGCAAAGTGGCTACCTCACCCCTGCGGTATCGGGGATCCCCACCGCTTCAGAGCGGGGGGCAAAATCAGAAGTGGCCCACAAGTGGGCAAAATGGCTACCTCACCCCTGCCGTATCGGGGATCCCCACCGCTTCAGAGCGGGGGGCAAAATGAGAAGTGGCCCACAAGTGGGCAAAGTGGCTACCTCACCCCTGCCGTATCGGGGATCCCCACCGCTTCAGAGCGGGAGGCAAAATCAGAAGTGGCCCACAAGTGGGCAAAGTGGCTACCTCACCCCTGCCGTATCAGGGATCCCCACCGCTTCAGAGCGGGGGGCAAAATCAGAAGTGGCCCACAAGTGGGCAAAGTGGCTACCTCACCCCTGCGGTATCGGGGATCCCCACCGCTTCAGAGCGGGGGGCAAAATCAGAAGTGGCCCACAAGTGGGCAAAATGGCTACCTCACCCCTGCCGTATCGGGGATCCCCACCGCTTCAGAGCGGGGGGCAAAATCAGAAGTGGCCCACAAGTGGGCAAAGTGGCTACCTCACCCCTGCCGTATCAGGGATCCCCACCGCTTCAGAGCGGGGGGCAAAATCAGAAGTGGCCCACAAGTGGGCAAAGTGGCTACCTCACCCCTGCCGTATCGGGGATCCCCACCGCTTCAGAGCGGGGGGCAAAATCAGAAGTGGCCCACAAGTGGGCAAAGTGGCTACCTCACCCCTGCCGTATCGGGGATCCCCACCGCTTCAGAGCGGGGGGCAAAATCAGAAGTGGCCCACAAGTGGGCAAAGTGGCTACCTCACCCCTGCCGTATCGGGGATCCCCACCGCTTCAGAGCGGGGGGCAAAATCAGAAGTGGCCCACAAGTGGGCAAAATGGCTACCTCACCCCTGCCGTATCGGGGATCCCCACCGCTTCAGAGCGGGGGGCAAAATGAGAAGTGGCCCACAAGTGGGCAAAGTGGCTACCTCAACCCGGCCGTATCGGGGATCCCCACCGCTTCAGAGCGGGAGGCAAAATCAGAAGTGGCCCACAAGTGGGCAAAATGGCTACCTCACCCCTGCCGTATCGGGGATCCCCACCGCTTCAGAGCGGGGGGCAAAATCAGAAGTGGCCCACAAGTGGGCAAAATGGCTACCTCACCCCTGCCGTATCGGGGATCCCCACCGCTTCAGAGCGGGGGGCAAAATCAGAAGTGGCCCACAAGTGGGCAAAATGGCTACCTCACCCCTGCCGTATCGGGGATCCCCACCGCTTCAGAGCGGGGGGCAAAATCAGAAGTGGCCCACAAGTGGGCAAAATGGCTACCTCACCCCTGCCGTATCGGGGATCCCCACCGCTTCAGAGCGGGGGGCAAAGTAAGAAGTGGCCCACAAGTGGGCAAAGTGGCTACCTCACCCCTGCCGTATCGGGGATCCCCACCGCTTCAGAGCGGGGGGCAAAGTAAGAAGTGGCCCACAAGTGGGCAAAGTGGCTACCTCACCCCTGCCGTATCGGGGATCCCCACCGCTTCAGAGCGGGGGGCAAAATCAGAAGTGGCCCACAAGTGGGCAAAGTGGCTACCTCACCCCTGCCGTATCGGGGATCCCCACCGCTTCATAGCGGGAGGCAAAGTCAGAAGTGGCCCACAAGTGGGCAAAGTGGCTACCTCACCCCTGCCGTATCGGGGATCCCCACCGCTTCAGAGCGGGGGGCAAAGTCAGAAGTAGCCCACAAGTGGGCAAAATGGCTACCTCACCCCTGCCGTATCGGGGATCCCCACCGCTTCAGAGCGGGGGGCAAAATCAGAAGTGGCCCACAAGTGGGCAAAGTGGCTACCTCACCCCTGCCGTATCGGGGATCCCCACCGCTTCAGAGCGGGAGGCAAAGTCAGAAGTGGCCCACAAGTGGGCAAAGTGGCTACCTCACCCCTGCCGTATCGGGGATCCTCACCGCTTCAGAGCGAGGGGCAAAATCAGAAGTGGCCCACAAGAGGGCAAAGTGGCTACCTCACCCCTGCCGTATCGGGGATCCCCACCTGTTCAGAGCGGGGGGCAAAGTCAGAAGTAGCCCACAAGTGGGCAAAATGGCTACCTCACCCCTGCCGTATCGGGGATCCCCACCGCTTCAGAGCGGGGGGCAAAATGAGAAGTGGCCCACAAGTGGGCAAAGTGGCTACCTCACCCCTGCCGTATCGGGGATCCCCACCGCTTCAGAGCGGGGGGCAAAATCAGAAGTGGCCCACAAGTGGGCAAAATGGCTACCTCACCCCTGCCGTATCGGGGATCCCCACCGCTTCAGAGCGGGAGGCAAACTCAGAAGTGGCCCACAAGTGGGCAAAATGGCTACCTCACCCCTGCCGTATCGGGGATCCCCACCGCTTCAGAGCGGGGGGCAAAATTAGAAGTGGCCCACAAGTGGGCAAAGTGGCTACCTCACCCCTGCCGTATCGGGGATCCCCGGCGCTTCAGAGCGGGGGGCAAAATCAGAAGTGGCCCACAAGTGGGCAAAATGGCTACCTCACCCCTGCCGTATCGGGGATCCCCACCGCTTCAGAGCGGGGGGCAAAATCAGAAGTGGCCCAAAAGTGGGCAAAGTGGCTACCTCACCCCTGCCGTATCGGGGATCCCCACCGCTTCAGAGCGGGGGGCAAAATCAGAAGTGGCCCACAAGTGGGCAAAATGGCTACCTCACCCCTGCCGTATCGGGGATCCCCACCGCTTCAGAGCGGGAGGCAAACTCAGAAGTGGCCCACAAGTGGGCAAAGTGGCTACCTCACCCCTGCCGTATCAGGGATCCCCACCGCTTCAGAGCGGGGGGCAAAATCAGAAGTGGCCCACAAGTGGGCAAAGTGGCTACCTCACCCCTGCGGTATCGGGGATCCCCACCGCTTCAGAGCGGGGGGCAAAATCAGAAGTGGCCCACAAGTGGGCAAAATGGCTACCTCACCCCTGCCGTATCGGGGATCCCCACCGCTTCAGAGCGGGGGGCAAAATCAGAAGTGGCCCACAAGTGGGCAAAGTGGCTACCTCACCCTTGCCGTATCAGGGATCCCCACCGCTTCAGAGCGGGGGGCAAAATCAGAAGTGGCCCACAAGTGGGCAAAGTGGCTACCTCACCCCTGCCGTATCGGGGATCCCCACCGCTTCAGAGCGGGGGGCAAAATGAGAAGTGGCCCACAAGTGGGCAAAGTGGCTACCTCACCCCTGCCGTATCAGGGATCCCCACCGCTTCAGAGCGGGGGGCAAAATCAGAAGTGGCCCACAAGTGGGCAAAGTGGCTACCTCACCCCTGCCGTATCAGGGATCCCCACCGCTTCAGAGCGGGGGGCAAAATCAGAAGTGGCCCACAAGTGGGCAAAATGGCTACCTCACCCCTGCCGTATCGGGGATCCCCACCGCTTCAGAGCGGGGGGCAAAATGAGAAGTGGCCCACAAGTGGGCAAAGTGGCTACCTCACCCCTGCCGTATCGGGGATCCCCACCGCTTCAGAGCGGGGGGCAAAATCAGAAGTGGCCCACAAGTGGGCAAAATGGCTACCTCACCCCTGCCGTATCGGGGATCCCCACCGCTTCAGAGCGGGGGGCAAAATCAGAAGTGGCCCACAAGTGGGCAAAATGGCTACCTCACCCCTGCCGTATCGGAGATCCCCACCGCTTCAGAGCGGGGGGCAAAATCAGAAGTGGCCCACAAGTGGGCAAAGTGGCTACCTCACCCCTGCCGTATCAGGGATCCCCACCGCTTCAGAGCGGGGGGCAAAATCAGAAGTGGCCCACAAGTGGGCAAAATGGCTACCTCACCCCTGCCGTATCGGGGATCCCCACCGCTTCAGAGCGGGGGGCAAAATGAGAAGTGGCCCACAAGTGGGCAAAGTGGCTACCTCACCCCTGCCGTATCGGGGATCCCCACCGCTTCAGAGCGGGGGGCAAAATCAGAAGTGGCCCACAAGTGGGCAAAATGGCTACCTCACCCCTGCCGTATCGGGGATCCCCACCGCTTCAGAGCGGGGGGCAAAATCAGAAGTGGCCCACAAGTGGGCAAAATGGCTACCTCACCCCTGCCGTATCGGAGATCCCCACCGCTTCAGAGCGGGGGGCAAAATCAGAAGTGGCCCACAAGTGGGCAAAGTGGCTACCTCACCCCTGCCGTATCGGGGATCCCCACCGCTTCAGAGCGGGGGGCAAAGTAAGAAGTGGCCCACAAGTGGGCAAAGTGGCTACCTCACCCCTGCCGTATCGGGGATCCCCACCGCTTCAGAGCGGGGGACAAAATCAGAAGTCGCCCACAAGTGGGCAAAGTGGCTACCTCACCCCTGCCGTATCGGGGATCCCCACCGCTTCAGAGCGGGGGGCAAAATCAGAAGTGGCCCACAAGTGGGCAAAGTGGCTACCTCACCCCTGCCGTATCGGGGATCCCCACCGCTTCATAGCGGGAGGCAAAGTCAGAAGTGGCCCACAAGTGGGCAAAGTGGCTACCTCACCCCTGCCGTATCGGGGATCCCCACCGCTTCAGAGCGGGGGGCAAAGTCAGAAGTAGCCCACAAGTGGGCAAAATGGCTACCTCACCCCTGCCGTATCGGGGATCCCCACCGCTTCAGAGCGGGGGGCAAAATCAGAAGTGGCCCACAAGTGGGCAAAGTGGCTACCTCACCCCTGCCGTATCGGGGATCCCCACCGCTTCAGAGCGGGAGGCAAAGTCAGAAGTGGCCCACAAGTGGGCAAAGTGGCTACCTCACCCCTGCCGTATCGGGGATCCCCACCGCTTCAGAGCGAGGGGCAAAATCAGAAGTGGCCCACAAGAGGGCAAAGTGGCTACCTCACCCCTGCCGTATCGGGGATCCCCACCGGTTCAGAGCGGGGGGCAAAGTCAGAAGTAGCCCACAATTGGGCAAAATGGCTACCTCACCCCTGCCGTATCGGGGATCCCCACCGCTTCAGAGCGGGGGGCAAAATGAGAAGTGGCCCACAAGTGGGCAAAGTGGCTACCTCACCCCTGCCGTATCGGGGATCCCCACCGCTTCAGAGCGGGGGGCAAAATCAGAAGTGGCCCACAAGTGGGCAAAATGGCTACCTCACCCCTGCCATATCGGGGATCCCCACCGCTTCAGAGCGGGAGGCAAACTCAGAAGTGGCCCACAAGTGGGCAAAATGGCTACCTCACCCCTGCCGTATCGGGGATCCCCACCGCTTCAGAGCGGGGGGCAAAATTAGAAGTGGCCCACAAGTGGGCAAAGTGGCTACCTCACCCCTGCCGTATCGGGGATCCCCACCGCTTCAGAGCGGGGGGCAAAATCAGAAGTGGCCCACAAGAGGGCAAAGTGGCTACCTCACCCCTGCCGTATCGGGGATCCCCACCGCTTCAGAGCGGGGGGCAAAATCAGAAGTGGCCCACAAGTGGGCAAAATGGCTACCTCACCCCTGCCGTATCGGAGATCCCCACCGCTTCAGAGCGGGGGGCAAAATCAGAAGTGGCCCACAAGTGGGCAAAGTGGCTACCTCACCCCTGCCGTATCGGGGATCCCCACCGCTTCAGAGCGGGGGGCAAAGTAAGAAGTGGCCCACAAGTGGGCAAAGTGGCTACCTCACCCCTGCCGTATCGGGGATCCCCACCGCTTCAGAGCGGGGGACAAAATCAGAAGTCGCCCACAAGTGGGCAAAGTGGCTACCTCACCCCTGCCGTATCGGGGATCCCCACCGCTTCAGAGCGGGGGGCAAAATCAGAAGTGGCCCACAAGTGGGCAAAGTGGCTACCTCACCCCTGCCGTATCGGGGATCCCCACCGCTTCATAGCGGGAGGCAAAGTCAGAAGTGGCCCACAAGTGGGCAAAGTGGCTACCTCACCCCTGCCGTATCGGGGATCCCCACCGCTTCAGAGCGGGGGGCAAAGTCAGAAGTAGCCCACAAGTGGGCAAAATGGCTACCTCACCCCTGCCGTATCGGGGATCCCCACCGCTTCAGAGCGGGGGGCAAAATCAGAAGTGGCCCACAAGTGGGCAAAGTGGCTACCTCACCCCTGCCGTATCGGGGATCCCCACCGCTTCAGAGCGGGGGACAAAATCAGAAGTCGCCCACAAGTGGGCAAAATGGCTACCTCACCCCTGCCGTATCGGGGATCCCCACCGCTTCAGAGCGGGAGGCAAAGTCAGAAGTGGCCCACAAGTGGGCAAAGTGGCTACCTCACCCCTGCCGTATCGGGGATCCCCACCGCTTCAGAGCGAGGGGCAAAATCAGAAGTGGCCCACAAGAGGGCAAAGTGGCTACCTCACCCCTGCCGTATCGGGGATCCCCACCGGTTCAGAGCGGGGGGCAAAGTCAGAAGTAGCCCACAATTGGGCAAAATGGCTACCTCACCCCTGCCGTATCGGGGATCCCCACCGCTTCAGAGCGGGGGGCAAAATGAGAAGTGGCCCACAAGTGGGCAAAGTGGCTACCTCACCCCTGCCGTATCGGGGATCCCCACCGCTTCAGAGCGGGGGGCAAAATCAGAAGTGGCCCACAAGTGGGCAAAATGGCTACCTCACCCCTGCCATATCGGGGATCCCCACCGCTTCAGAGCGGGAGGCAAACTCAGAAGTGGCCCACAAGTGGGCAAAATGGCTACCTCACCCCTGCCGTATCGGGGATCCCCACCGCTTCAGAGCGGGGGGCAAAATTAGAAGTGGCCCACAAGTGGGCAAAGTGGCTACCTCACCCCTGCCGTATCGGGGATCCCCACCGCTTCAGAGCGGGGGGCAAAATCAGAAGTGGCCCACAAGTGGGCAAAATGGCTACCTCACCCCTGCCGTATCGGGGATCCCCACCGCTTCAGAGCGGGGGGCAAAATCAGAAGTGGCCCACAAGTGGGCAAAGTGGCTACCTCACCCCTGCCGTATCGGGGATCCCCACCGCTTCAGAGCGGGGGGCAAAATCAGAAGTGGCCCACAAGTGGGCAAAATGGCTACCTCACCCCTGCCGTATCGGGGATCCCCACCGCTTCAGAGCGGGAGGCAAACTCAGAAGTGGCCCACAAGTGGGCAAAGTGGCTACCTCACCCCTGCCGTATCAGGGATCCCCACCGCTTCAGAGCGGGGGGCAAAATCAGAAGTGGCCCACAAGTGGGCAAAGTGGCTACCTCACCCCTGCCGTATCGGGGATCCCCACCGCTTCAGAGCGGGGGGCAAAATCAGAAGTGGCCCACAAGTGGGCAAAATGGCTACCTCACCCCTGCCGTATCGGGGATCCCCACCGCTTCAAGGCGGGGGGCAAAATCAGAAGTGGCCCACAAGTGGGCAAAGTGGCTACCTCACCCCTGCCGTATCAGGGATCCCCACCGCTTCAGAGCGGGGGGCAAAATCAGAAGTGGCCCACAAGTGGGCAAAGTGGCTACCTCACCCCTGCCGTATCGGGGATCCCCACCGCTTCAGAGCGGGGGGCAAAATCAGAAGTGGCCCACAAGTGGGCAAAGTGGCTACCTCACCCCTGCCGTATCGGGGATCCCCACCGCTTCAGAGCGGGAGGCAAAGTCAGAAGTGGCCCACAAGTGGGCAAAGTGGCTACCTCACCCCTGCCGTATCGGGGATCCCCACCGCTTCAGAGCGGCGGGCAAAATTAGAAGTGGCCCACAAGTGGGCAAAGTGGCTACCTCACCCCTGCCGTATCGGGGATCCCCACCGCTTCAGAGCGGGGGGCAAAATCAGAAGTGGCCCACAAGTGGGCAAAGTGGCTACCTCACCCCTGCCGTATCGGGGATCCCCACCGCTTCAGAGCGGGGGGCAAAATTAGAAGTGGCCCACAAGTGGGCAAAGTGGCTACCTCACCCCTGCCGTATCGGGGATCCCCACCGCTTCAGAGCGGGAGGCAAACTCAGAAGTGGCCCACAAGTGGGCAAAGTGGCTACCTCACCCCTGCCGTATCGGGGATCCCCACCGCTTCAGAGCGGGGGGCAAAATTAGAAGTGGCCCACAAGTGGGCAAAGTGGCTACCTCACCCCTGCCGTATCGGGGATCCCCGGCGCTTCAGAGCGGGGGGCAAAATCAGAAGTGGCCCACAAGTGGGCAAAATGGCTACCTCACCCCTGCCGTATCGGGGATCCCCACCGCTTCAGAGCGGGGGGCAAAATCAGAAGTGGCCCACAAGTGGGCAAAGTGGCTACCTCACCCCTGCCGTATCGGGGATCCCCACCGCTTCAGAGCGGGGGGCAAAATCAGAAGTGGCCCACAAGTGGGCAAAATGGCTACCTCACCCCTGCCGTATCGGGGATCCCCACCGCTTCAGAGCGGGAGGCAAACTCAGAAGTGGCCCACAAGTGGGCAAAGTGGCTACCTCACCCCTGCCGTATCAGGGATCCCCACCGCTTCAGAGCGGGGGGCAAAATCAGAAGTGGCCCACAAGTGGGCAAAGTGGCTACCTCACCCCTGCGGTATCGGGGATCCCCACCGCTTCAGAGCGGGGGGCAAAATCAGAAGTGGCCCACAAGTGGGCAAAATGGCTACCTCACCCCTGCCGTATCGGGGATCCCCACCGCTTCAGAGCGGGGGGCAAAATCAGAAGTGGCCCACAAGTGGGCAAAGTGGCTACCTCACCCCTGCCGTATCAGGGATCCCCACCGCTTCAGAGCGGGGGGCAAAATCAGAAGTGGCCCACAAGTGGGCAAAGTGGCTACCTCACCCCTGCCGTATCGGGGATCCCCACCGCTTCAGAGCGGGGGGCAAAATGAGAAGTGGCCCACAAGTGGGCAAAGTGGCTACCTCACCCCTGCCGTATCAGGGATCCCCACCGCTTCAGAGCGGGGGGCAAAATCAGAAGTGGCCCACAAGTGGGCAAAGTGGCTACCTCACCCCTGCCGTATCAGGGATCCCCACCGCTTCAGAGCGGGGGGCAAAATCAGAAGTGGCCCACAAGTGGGCAAAATGGCTACCTCACCCCTGCCGTATCGGGGATCCCCACCGCTTCAGAGCGGGGGGCAAAATGAGAAGTGGCCCACAAGTGGGCAAAGTGGCTACCTCACCCCTGCCGTATCGGGGATCCCCACCGCTTCAGAGCGGGGGGCAAAATCAGAAGTGGCCCACAAGTGGGCAAAATGGCTACCTCACCCCTGCCGTATCGGGGATCCCCACCGCTTCAGAGCGGGGGGCAAAATCAGAAGTGGCCCACAAGTGGGCAAAATGGCTACCTCACCCCTGCCGTATCGGAGATCCCCACCGCTTCAGAGCGGGGGGCAAAATCAGAAGTGGCCCACAAGTGGGCAAAGTGGCTACCTCACCCCTGCCGTATCGGGGATCCCCACCGCTTCAGAGCGGGGGGCAAAGTAAGAAGTGGCCCACAAGTGGGCAAAGTGGCTACCTCACCCCTGCCGTATCGGGGATCCCCACCGCTTCAGAGCGGGGGACAAAATCAGAAGTCGCCCACAAGTGGGCAAAGTGGCTACCTCACCCCTGCCGTATCGGGGATCCCCACCGCTTCAGAGCGGGGGGCAAAATCAGAAGTGGCCCACAAGTGGGCAAAGTGGCTACCTCACCCCTGCCGTATCGGGGATCCCCACCGCTTCATAGCGGGAGGCAAAGTCAGAAGTGGCCCACAAGTGGGCAAAGTGGCTACCTCACCCCTGCCGTATCGGGGATCCCCACCGCTTCAGAGCGGGGGGCAAAGTCAGAAGTAGCCCACAAGTGGGCAAAATGGCTACCTCACCCCTGCCGTATCGGGGATCCCCACCGCTTCAGAGCGGGGGGCAAAATCAGAAGTGGCCCACAAGTGGGCAAAGTGGCTACCTCACCCCTGCCGTATCGGGGATCCCCACCGCTTCAGAGCGGGAGGCAAAGTCAGAAGTGGCCCACAAGTGGGCAAAGTGGCTACCTCACCCCTGCCGTATCGGGGATCCCCACCGCTTCAGAGCGAGGGGCAAAATCAGAAGTGGCCCACAAGAGGGCAAAGTGGCTACCTCACCCCTGCCGTATCGGGGATCCCCACCGGTTCAGAGCGGGGGGCAAAGTCAGAAGTAGCCCACAATTGGGCAAAATGGCTACCTCACCCCTGCCGTATCGGGGATCCCCACCGCTTCAGAGCGGGGGGCAAAATGAGAAGTGGCCCACAAGTGGGCAAAGTGGCTACCTCACCCCTGCCGTATCGGGGATCCCCACCGCTTCAGAGCGGGGGGCAAAATCAGAAGTGGCCCACAAGTGGGCAAAATGGCTACCTCACCCCTGCCATATCGGGGATCCCCACCGCTTCAGAGCGGGAGGCAAACTCAGAAGTGGCCCACAAGTGGGCAAAATGGCTACCTCACCCCTGCCGTATCGGGGATCCCCACCGCTTCAGAGCGGGGGGCAAAATTAGAAGTGGCCCGCAAGTGGGCAAAGTGGCTACCTCACCCCTGCCGTATCGGGGATCCCCACCGCTTCAGAGCGGGGGGCAAAATCAGAAGTGGCCCACAAGTGGGCAAAATGGCTACCTCACCCCTGCCGTATCGGGGATCCCCACCGCTTCAGAGCGGGGGGCAAAATCAGAAGTGGCCCACAAGTGGGCAAAGTGGCTACCTCACCCCTGCCGTATCGGGGATCCCCACCGCTTCAGAGCGGGGGGCAAAATCAGAAGTGGCCCACAAGTGGGCAAAATGGCTACCTCACCCCTGCCGTATCGGGGATCCCCACCGCTTCAGAGCGGGAGGCAAACTCAGAAGTGGCCCACAAGTGGGCAAAGTGGCTACCTCACCCCTGCCGTATCAGGGATCCCCACCGCTTCAGAGCGGGGGGCAAAATCAGAAGTGGCCCACAAGTGGGCAAAGTGGCTACCTCACCCCTGCCGTATCGGGGATCCCCACCGCTTCAGAGCGGGGGGCAAAATCAGAAGTGGCCCACAAGTGGGCAAAATGGCTACCTCACCCCTGCCGTATCGGGGATCCCCACCGCTTCAAGGCGGGGGGCAAAATCAGAAGTGGCCCACAAGTGGGCAAAGTGGCTACCTCACCCCTGCCGTATCGGGGATCCCCACCGCTTCAGAGCGGGGGGCAAAATCAGAAGTGGCCCACAAGTGGGCAAAATGGCTACCTCACCCCTGCCGTATCGGGGATCCCCACCGCTTCAGAGCGGGAGGCAAACTCAGAAGTGGCCCACAAGTGGGCAAAGTGGCTACCTCACCCCTGCCGTATCAGGGATCCCCACCGCTTCAGAGCGGGGGGCAAAATCAGAAGTGGCCCACAAGTGGGCAAAGTGGCTACCTCACCCCTGCCGTATCGGGGATCCCCACCGCTTCAGAGCGGGGGGCAAAATCAGAAGTGGCCCACAAGTGGGCAAAGTGGCTACCTCACCCCTGCCGTATCGGGGATCCCCACCGCTTCAGAGCGGGAGGCAAAGTCAGAAGTGGCCCACAAGTGGGCAAAGTGGCTACCTCACCCCTGCCGTATCGGGGATCCCCACCGCTTCAGAGCGGGGGGCAAAATTAGAAGTGGCCCACAAGTGGGCAAAGTGGCTACCTCACCCCTGCCGTATCGGGGATCCCCACCGCTTCAGAGCGGGGGGCAAAATCAGAAGTGGCCCACAAGTGGGCAAAGTGGCTACCTCACCCCTGCCGTATCGGGGATCCCCACCGCTTCAGAGCGGGGGGCAAAATCAGAAGTGGCCCACAAGAGGGCAAAGTGGCTACCTCACCCCTGCCGTATCGGTGATCCCCACCGCTTCAGAGCGGGGGGCAAAATCAGAAGTGGCCCACAAGTGGGCAAAGTGGCTACCTCACCCCTGCCGTATCGGGGATCCCCACCGCTTCAGAGCGGGAGGCAAAGTCAGAAGTGGCCCACAAGTGGGCAAAGTGGCTACCTCACCATGCCGTATCGGGGATCCCCACCGCTTCAGAGCGGGGGGCAAAATCAGAAGTGGCCCACAAGTGGGCAAAATGGCTACCTCACCCCTGCCGTATCGGGGATCCCCACCGCTTCAGAGCGGGAGGCAAAGTCAGAAGTGGCCCACAAGTGGGCAAAATGGCTACCTCACCCCTGCCGTATCGGGGATCCCCACCGCTTTAAAGCGGGGGGCAAAATCAGAAGTGGCCCACAAGTGGGCAAAGTGGCTACCTCACCCCCGCCGTATCGGGGATCCCCACCGCTTCAGAGCGGGGGGCAAAATCAGAAGTGGCCCACAAGTGGGCAAAGTGGCTACCTCACCCCTGCCGTATCGGGGATCCCCACCGCTTCAGAGCGGGGGGGAAAATCAGAAGTGGCCCACAAGTGGGCAAAGCGGCTACCTCACCCCTGCCGTATCGGGGATCCCCACCGCTTCAGAGCGGGGGGCAAAATCAGAAGTGGCCCACAAGTGGGCAAAGCGGCTACCTCACCCCTGCCGTATCGGGGATCCCCATCGCTTCAGAGCGGGGGGCAAAATCAGAAGTGGCCCACAAGTGGGCAAAATGGCTACCTCACCCCTGCCGTATCGGGGATCCCCACCGCTTCAGAGCGGGGGGCAAAATCAGAAGTGGCCCACAAGTGGGCAAAGTGGCTACCTCACCCCTGCCGTATCGGGGATCCCCACCGCTTCAGAGCGGGGGGCAAAATCAGAAGTGGCCCACAAGTGGGCAAAGTGGCTACCTCACCCCTGCCGTATCGGGGATCCCCACCGCTTCAGAGCGGGAGGCAAAATCAGAAGTGGCCCACAAGTGGGCAAAGTGGCTACCTCACCCCTGCCGTATCGGGGATCCCCACCGCTTCAGAGCGGGGGGCAAAATGAGAAGTGGCCCACAAGTGGGCAAAATGGCTACCTCACCCCTGCCGTATCGGGGATCCCCACCGCTTCAGAGCGGGGGGCAAAATCAGAAGTGGCCCACAAGTGGGCAAAGTGGCTACCTCACCCCTGCCGTATCGGGGATCCCCACCGCTTCAGAGCGGGGGGCAAAATCAGAAGTGGCCCACAAGTGGGCAAAGCGGCTACCTCACCCCTGCCGTATCGGGGATCCCCACCGCTTCAGAGCGGGGGGCAAAATCAGAAGTGGCCCACAAGAGGGCAAAGTGGCTACCTCACCCCTGCCGTATCGGGGATCCCCACCGCTTCAGAGCGGGGGGCAAAATCAGAAGTGGCCCACAAGTGCGCAAAGTGGCTACCTCACCCCTGCCGTATCGGGGATCCCCACCGCTTCAGAGCGGGAGGCAAAGTCAGAAGTGGCCCACAAGTGGGCAAAATGGCTACCTCACCCCTGCCGTATCGGGGATCCCCACCGCTTTAAAGCGGGGGGCAAAATCAGAAGTGGCCCACAAATGGGCAAAGTGGCTACCTCACCCCTGCCGTATCGGGGATCCCCACCGCTTCAGAGCGGGGGGCAAAATCAGAAGTGGCCCACAAGTGGGCAAAGTGGCTACCTCACCCCTGCCGTATCGGGGATCCCCACCGCTTCAGAGCGGGGGGCAAAATCAGAGTTGGCCCACAAGTGGGCAAAGCGGCTACCTCACCCCTGCCGTATCGGGGATCCCCACCGCTTCAGAGCGGGGGGCAAAATCAGAAGTGGCCCACAAGTGGGCAAAATGGCTACCTCACCCCTGCCGTATCGGGGATCCCCACCGCTTCAGAGCGGGGGGCAAAATCAGAAGTGGCCCACAAGTGGGCAAAGTGGCTACCTCACCCCTGCCGTATCGGGGATCCCCACCGCTTCAGAGCGGAGGGCAAAATCAGAAGTGGCCCACAAGTGGGCAAAGTGGCTACCTCACCCCTGCCGTATCGGGGATCCCCACCGCTTCAGAGCGGGGGGCAAAATCAGAAGTGGCCCACAAGTGGGCAAAGTGGCTACCTCACCCCTGCCGTATCGGGGATCCCCACCGCTTCAGAGCGGGGGGCAAAATCAGAAGTGGCCCACAAGTGGGCAAAGTGGCTACCTCACCCCTGCCGTATCGGGGATCCCCACCGCTTCAGAGCGGGAGGCAAAATCAGAAGTGGCCCACAAGTGGGCAAAGTGGCTACCTCACCCCTGCCGTATCGGGGATCCCCACCGCTTCAGAGCGGGGGGCAAAATGAGAAGTGGCCCACAAGTGGGCAAAATGGCTACCTCACCCCTGCCGTATCGGGGATCCCCACCGCTTCAGAGCGGGGGGCAAAATCAGAAGTGGCCCACAAGTGGGCAAAGTGGCTACCTCACCCCTGCCGTATCGGGGATCCCCACCGCTTCAGAGCGGGGGGCAAAATCAGAAGTGGCCCACAAGTGGGCAAAGTGGCTACCTCACCCCTGCCGTATCGGGGATCCCCACCGCTTCAGAGCGGGGGGCAAAATCAGAAGTGGCCCACAAGAGGGCAAAGTGGCTACCTCACCCCTGCCGTATCGGGGATCCCCACCGCTTCAGAGCGGGGGGCAAAATCAGAAGTGGCCCACAAGTGCGCAAAGTGGCTACCTCACCCCTGCCGTATCGGGGATCCCCACCGCTTCAGAGCGGGAGGCAAAGTCAGAAGTGGCCCACAAGTGGGCAAAATGGCTACCTCACCCGTGCCGTATCGGGGATCCCCACCGCTTCAGAGCGGGAGGCAAAGTCAGAAGTGGCCCACAAGTGGGCAAAATGGCTACCTCACCCCTGCCGTATCGGGGATCCCCACCGCTTTAAAGCGGGGGGCAAAATCAGAAGTGGCCCACAAGTGGGCAAAGTGGCTACCTCACCCCTGCCGTATCGGGGATCCCCACCGCTTCAGAGCGGGGGGCAAAATCAGAAGTGGCCCACAAGTGGGCAAAATGGCTACCTCACCCCTGCCGTATCGGGGATCCCCACCGCTTCAGAGCGGGAGGCAAAGTCAGAAGTGGCCCACAAGTGGGCAAAATGGCTACCTCACCCCTGCCGTATCGGGGATCCCCACCGCTTTAAAGCGGGGGGCAAAATCAGAAGTGGCCCACAAGTGGGCAAAGTGGCTACCTCACCCCTGCCGTATCGGGGATCCCCACCGCTTCAGAGCGGGGGGCAAAATCAGAAGTGGCCCACAAGTGGGCAAAGTGGCTACCTCACCCCTGCCGTATCGGGGATCCCCACCGCTTCAGAGCGGGGGGCAAAATCAGAAGTGGCCCACAAGTGGGCAAAGTGGCTACCTCACCCCTGCCGTATCGGGGATCCCCACCGCTTCAGAGCGGGGGGCAAAATCAGAAGTGGCCCACAAGTGGGCAAGATGGCTACCTCACCCCTGCCGTATCGGGGATCCCCACCGCTTCAGAGCGGGAGGCAAAGTCAGAAGTGGCCCACAAGTGGGCAAAATGGCTACCTCACCCCTGCCGTATCGGGGATCCCCGCCGCTTTAAAGCGGGGGGCAAAATCAGAAGTGGCCCACAAGTGGGCAAAGTGGCTACCTCACCCCTGCCGTATCGGGGATCCCCACCGCTTCAGAGCGGGGGGCAAAATCAGAAGTGGCCCACAAGTGGGCAAAATGGCTACCTCACCCCTGCCGTATCGGGGATCCCCACCGCTTCAGAGCGGGAGGCAAAGTCAGAAGTGGCCCACAAGTGGGCAAAATGGCTACCTCACCCCTGCCGTATCGGGGATCCCCACCGCTTTAAAGCGGGGGGCAAAATCAGAAGTGGCCCACAAGTGGGCAAAGTGGCTACCTCACCCCTGCCGTATCGGGGATCCCCACCGCTTCAGAGCGGGGGGCAAAATCAGAAGTGGCCCACAAGTGGGCAAAGTGGCTACCTCACCCCTGCCGTATCGGGGATCCCCACCGCTTCAGAGCGGGGGGCAAAATCAGAAGTGGCCCACAAGTGGGCAAAGCGGCTACCTCACCCCTGCCGTATCGGGGATCCCCACCGCTTCAGAGCGGGTGGCAAAATCAGAAGTGGCCCACAAGTGGGCAAAATGGCTACCTCACCCCTGCCGTATCGGGGATCCCCACCGCTTCACAGCGGGGGGCAAAATCAGAAGTGGCCCACAAGTGGGCAAAGTGGCTACCTCACCCCTGCCGTATCGGGGATCCCCACCGCTTCAGAGCGGGGGGAAAAATCAGAAGTGGCCCACAAGTGGGCAAAGTGGCTACCTCACCCCTGCCGTATCGGGGATCCCCACCGCTTCAAAGCGGGGGGCAAAATCAGAAGTGGCCCACAAGTGGGCAAAGTGGCTACCTCACCCCTGCCGTATCGGGGATCCCCACCGCTTCACAGCGGGGGGCAAAATCAGAAGTGCCCCACAAGTGGGCAAAATGGCTACCTCACCCCTGCCGTATCGGGGATCCCCACCGCTTCAGAGCGGGGGGCAAAATCAGAAGTGGCCCACAAGTGGGCAAAGTGGCTACCTCACCCCTGCCGTATCGGGGATCCCCACCGCTTCAGAGCGGAGGGCAAAATCAGAAGTGGCCCACAAGTGGGCAAAGTGGCTACCTCACCCCTGCCGTATCGGGGATCCCCACCGCTTCAGAGCGGGGGGCAAAATCAGAAGTGGCCCACAAGTGGGCAAAGTGGCTACCTCACCCCTGCCGTATCGGGGATCCCCACCGCTTCAGAGCGGGGGGCAAAATCAGAAGTGGCCCACAAGTGGGCAAAATGGCTACCTCACCCCTGCCGTATCGGGGATCCCCACCGCTTCAGAGCGGGGGGGAAAATCAGAAGTGGCCCACAAGTGGGCAAAGTGGCTACCTCACCCCTGCCGTATCGGGGATCCCCACCGCTTCAGAGCGGGGGGCAAAATCAGAAGTGGCCCACAAGTGGGCAAAGTGGCTACCTCACCCCTGCCGTATCGGGGATCCCCACCGCTTCACAGCGAGGGGCAAAATCAGAAGTGGCCCACAAGTGGGCAAAATGGCTACCTCACCCCTGCCGTATCGGGGATCCCCACCGCTTCAGAGCGGGGGGCAAAATCAGAAGTGGCCCACAAGTGGGCAAAGTGGCTACCTCACCCCTGCCGTATCGGGGATCCCCACCGCTTCAGAGCGGAGGGCAAAATCAGAAGTGGCCCACAAGTGGGCAAAGTGGCTACCTCACCCCTGCCGTATCGGGGATCCCCACCGCTTCAGAGCGGGGGGCAAAATCAGAAGTGGCCCACAAGTGGGCAAAGCGGCTACCTCACCCCTGCCGTATCGGGGATCCCCACCGCTTCAGAGCGGGGGGCAAAATCAGAAGTGGCCCACAAGTGGGCAAAATGGCTACCTCACCCCTGCCGTATCGGGGATCCCCACCGCTTCAGAGCGGGGGGCAAAATCAGAAGTGGCCCACAAGTGGGCAAAGTGGCTACCTCACCCCTGCCGTATCGGGGATCCCCACCGCTTCAGAGCGGGGGGCAAAATCAGAAGTGGCCCACAAGTGGGCAAAGTGGCTACCTCACCCCTGCCGTATCGGGGATCCCCACCGCTTCAGAGCGGGGGGCAAAATCAGAAGTGGCCCACAAGTGGGCAAAGTGGCTACCTCACCCCTGCCGTATCGGGGATCCCCACCGCTTCAGAGCGGGGGGCAAAATCAGAAGTGGCCCACAAGTGGGCAAAATGGCTACCTCACCCCTGCCGTATTGGGGATCCCCACCGCTTCAGAGCGGGGGGAAAAATCAGAAGTGGCCCACAAGTGGGCAAAGTGGCTACCTCACCCCTGCCGTATCGGGGATCCCCACCGCTTCAGAGCGGGGGGCAAAATCAGAAGTGGCCCACAAGTGGGCAAAGTGGCTACCTCACCCCTGCCGTATCGGGGATCCCCACCGCTTCACAGCGAGGGGCAAAATCAGAAGTGGCCCACAAGTGGGCAAAATGGCTACCTCACCCCTGCCGTATCGGGGATCCCCACCGCTTCAGAGCGGGGGGCAAAATCAGAAGTGGCCCACAAGTGGGCAAAGTGGCTACCTCACCCCTGCCGTATCGGGGATCCCCACCGCTTCAGAGCGGAGGGCAAAATCAGAAGTGGCCCACAAGTGGGCAAAGTGGCTACCTCACCCCTGCCGTATCGGGGATCCCCACCGCTTCAGAGCGGGGGGCAAAATCAGAAGTGGCCCACAAGTGGGCAAAGTGGCTACCTCACCCCTGCCGTATCGGGGATCCCCACCGCTTCAGAGCGGGGGGCAAAATCAGAAGTGGCCCACAAGTGGGCAAAGTGGCTACCTCACCCCTGCCGTATCGGGGATCCCCACCGCTTCAGAGCGGGAGGCAAAATCAGAAGTGGCCCACAAGTGGGCAAAGTGGCTACCTCACCCCTGCCGTATCGGGGATCCCCACCGCTTCAGAGCGGGGGGCAAAATGAGAAGTGGCCCACAAGTGGGCAAAATGGCTACCTCACCCCTGCCGTATCGGGGATCCCCACCGCTTCAGAGCGGGGGGCAAAATCAGAAGTGGCCCACAAGTGGGCAAAGTGGCTACCTCACCCCTGCCGTATCGGGGATCCCCACCGCTTAAGAGCGGGGGGCAAAATCAGAAGTGGCCCACAAGAGGGCAAAGTGGCTACCTCACCCCTGCCGTATCGGGGATCCCCACCGCTTCAGAGCGGGGGGCAAAATCAGAAGTGGCCCACAAGTGCGCAAAGTGGCTACCTCACCCCTGCCGTATCGGGGATCCCCACCGCTTCAGAGCGGGAGGGAAAGTCAGAAGTGGCCCACAAGTGGGCAAAATGGCTACCTCACCCCTGCCGTATCGGGGATCCCCACCGCTTTAAAGCGGGGGGCAAAATCAGAAGTGGCCCACAAGTGGGCAAAGTGGCTACCTCACCCCTGCCGTATCGGGGATCCCCACCGCTTCAGAGCGGGGGGCAAAATCAGGAGTGGCCCACAAGTGGGCAAAATGGCTACCTCACCCCTGCCGTATCGGGGATCCCCACCGCTTCGGAGGCGGGAGGCAAAATCAGAAGTGGCCCACAAGTGGGCAAAATGGCTACCTCACCCCTGCCGTATCGGGGATCCCCACCGCTTTAAAGCGGGGGGCAAAATCAGAAGTGGCCCACAAGTGGGCAAAGTGGCTACCTCACCCCTGCCGTATCGGGGATCCCCACCGCTTCAGAGCGGGGGGCAAAATCAGAAGTGGCCCACAAGTGGGCAAAGTGGCTACCTCACCCCTGCCGTATCGGGGATCCCCACCGCTTCAGAGCGGGGGGCAAAATCAGAAGTGGCCCACAAGTGGGCAAAGTGGCTACCTCACCCCTGCCGTATCGGGGATCCCCACCGCTTCAGAGCGGGGGGCAAAATCAGAAGTGGCCCACAAGTGGGCAAAATGGCTACCTCACCCCTGCCGTATCGGGGATCCCCACCGCTTCAGAGCGGGAGGCAAAGTCAGAAGTGGCCCACAAGTGGGCAAAATGGCTACCTCACCCCTGCCGTATCGGGGATCCCCACCGCTTTAAAGCGGGGGGCAAAATCAGAAGTGGCCCACAAGTGGGCAAAATGGCTACCTCACCCCTGCCGTATCGGGGATCCCCACCGCTTCAGAGCGGGGGGCAAAATCAGAAGTGGCCCACAAGTGGGCAAAGTGGCTACCTCACCCCTGCCGTATCGGGGATCCCCACCGCTTCAGAGCGGGGGGCAAAATCAGAAGTGGCCCACAAGTGGGCAAAGCGGCTACCTCACCCCTGCCGTATCGGGGATCCCCACCGCTTCAGAGCGGGGGGCAAAATCAGAAGTGGCCCACAAGTGGGCAAAATGGCTACCTCACCCCTGCCGTATCGGGGATCCCCACCGCTTCAGAGCGGGGGGCAAAATCAGAAGTGGCCCACAAGTGGGCAAAGTGGCTACCTCACCCCTGCCGTATCGGGGATCCCCACCGCTTCAGAGCGGAGGGCAAAATCAGAAGTGGCCCACAAGTGGGCAAAGTGGCTACCTCACCCCTGCCGTATCGGGGATCCCCACCGCTTCAGAGCGGGGGGCAAAATCAGAAGTGGCCCACAAGTGGGCAAAGTGGCTACCTCACCCCTGCCGTATCGGGGATCCCCACCGCTTCAGAGCGGAGGGCAAAATCAGAAGTGGCCCACAAGTGGGCAAAGTGGCTACCTCACCCCTGCCGTATCGGGGATCCCCACCGCTTCAGAGCGGGAGGCAAAATCAGGAGTGGCCCACAAGTGGGCAAAGTGGCTACCTCACCCCTGCCGTATCGGGGATCCCCACCGCTTCAGAGCGGGGGGCAAAATGAGGAGTGGCCCACAAGTGGGCAAAATGGCTACCTCACCCCTGCCGTATCGGGGATCCCCACCGCTTTAAAGCGGGGGGCAAAATCAGAAGTGGCCCACAAGTGGGCAAAATGGCTACCTCACCCCTGCCGTATCGGGGATCCCCACCGCTTCAGAGCGGGGGGCAAAATCAGAAGTGGCCCACAAGTGGGCAAAGTGGCTACCTCACCCCTGCCGCATCGGGGATCCCCACCGCTTCAGAGCGGGGGGCAAAATCAGAAGTGGCCCACAAGTGGGCAAAGCGGCTACCTCACCCCTGCCGTATCGGGGATCCCCACCGCTTCAGAGCGGGGGGCAAAATCAGAAGTGGCCCACAAGTGGGCAAAATGGCTACCTCACCCCTGCCGTATCGGGGATCCCCACCGCTTCAGAGCGGGGGGCAAAATCAGAAGTGGCCCACAAGTGGGCAAAGTGGCTACCTCACCCCTGCCGTATCGGGGATCCCCACCGCTTCAGAGCGGAGGGCAAAATCAGAAGTGGCCCACAAGTGGGCAAAGTGGCTACCTCACCCCTGCCGTATCGGGGATCCCCACCGCTTCAGAGCGGGGGGCAAAATCAGAAGTGGCCCACAAGTGGGCAAAGTGGCTACCTCACCCCTGCCGTATCGGGGATCCCCACCGCTTCAGAGCGGGGGGCAAAATCAGAAGTGGCCCACAAGTGGGCAAAGTGGCTACCTCACCCCTGCCGTATCGGGGATCCCCACCGCTTCAGAGCGGGAGGCAAAATCAGAAGTGGCCCACAAGTGGGCAAAGTGGCTACCTCACCCCTGCCGTATCGGGGATCCCCACCGCTTCAGAGCGGGGGGCAAAATGAGGAGTGGCCCACAAGTGGGCAAAGTGGCTACCTCACCCCTACCGTATCGGGGATCCCCACTGCTTCAGAGCGGGGGGCAAAATCAGAAGTGGCCCACAAGTGGGCAAAATGGCTACCTCACCCCTGCCGTATCGGGGATCCCCACCGCTTCAGAGCGGGAGGCAAAATCAGAAGTGGCCCACAAGTGGGCAAAATGGCTACCTCACCCCTGCCGTATCGGGGATCCCCACCGCTTCAGAGCGGGGGGCAAAATCAGAAGTGGCCCACAAGTGGGCAAAGTGGCTACCTCACCCCTGCCGTATCGGGGATCAACACCGCTTCAAAGCGGGGGGCAAAATCAGAAGTGGCCCACAAGAGGGCAAAGTGGCTACCTCACCCCTGCCGTATCGGGGATCCCCACCGCTTCAGAGCGGGGGGCAAAATCAGAAGTGGCCCACAAGTGGGCAAAATGGCTACCTCACCCCTGCCGTATCGGGGATCCCCACCGCTTCAGAGCGGGAGGCAAAATCAGAAGTGGCCCACAAGTGGGCAAAGTGGGTACCTCACCCCTGCCGTATCAGGGATCCCCACCGCTTCAGAGCGGGAGGCAAAATCAGAAGTGGCCCACAAGTGGGCAAAGTGGCTACCTCACCCCTGCCGTATCGGGGATCCCCACCGCTTCAGAGCGGGGGGCAAAATCAGAAGTGGCCCACAAGTGGGCAAAGAGGCTACCTCACCCCTGCCGTATCGGGGATCCCCACCGCTTCAGAGCGGGGGGCAAAATCAGAAGTCGCCCACAAGTGGGCAAAGTGGCTACCTCACCCCTGCCGTATCGGGGATCCCCACCGCTTCAGAGCGGGGGGCAAAATCAGAAGTGGCCCACAAGTGGGCAAAGTGGCTACCTCATCCCTGCCGTATCGGGGATCCCCACCGCTTCAGAGCGGGGGGCAAAGTCAGAAGTGGCCCACAAGTGGGCAAAGTGGCTACCTCACCCCTGCCGTATCGGGATCCCCACCGCTTCAGAGCGAGGGGCAAAATCAGAAGTGGCCCACAAGTGGGCAAAGTGGCTACCTCACCCCTGCCGTATCAGGGATCCCCACCGCTTCAGAGCGGGGGGCAAAATCAGAAGTGGCCCACAAGTGGGCAAAGTGGCTACCTCACCCCTGCCGTATCGGGGATCCCCACCGCTTCAGAGCGGGGGGCAAAATCAGAAGTGGCCCACAAGTGGGCAAAATGGCTACCTCACCCCTGCCGTATCGGGGATCCCCACCGCTTTAGAGCGGGAGGCAAACTCAGAAGTGGCCCACAAGTGGGCAAAATGGCTACCTCACCCCTGCCGTATCGGGGATCCCCACCGCTTCAGAGCGGGGGGCAAAATCAGAAGTGGCCCACAAGTGGGCAAAGTGGCTACCTCACCCCTGCCGTATCGGGGATCCCCGGCGCTTCAGAGCGGGGGGCAAAATCAGAAGTGGCCCACAAGTGGGCAAAATGGCTACCTCACCCCTGCCGTATCGGGGATCCCCACCGCGTCAGAGCGGGGGGCAAAATCAGAAGTGGCCCACAAGTGGGCAAAGTGGCTACCTCACCCCTGCCGTATCGGGGATCCCCAGCGCTTCAGAGCGGGAGGCAAAATCAGAAGTGCCCCACAAGTGGGCAAAATGGCTACCTCACCCCTGCCGTATCAGGGATCCCCACCGCTTCAGAGCGGGAGGCAAAATCAGAAGTGGCCCACAAGTGGGCAAAGTGGCTACCTCACCCCTGCCGTATCAGGGATCCCCACCGCTTCAGAGCGGGGGGCAAAATCAGAAGTGGCCCACAAGTGGGCAAAGTGGCTACCTCACCCCTGCGGTATCGGGGATCCCCACCGCTTCAGAGCGGGGGGCAAAATCAGAAGTGGCCCACAAGTGGGCAAAATGGCTACCTCACCCCTGCCGTATCGGGGATCCCCACCGCTTCAGAGCGGGGGGCAAAATCAGAAGTGGCCCACAAGTGGGCAAAGTGGCTACCTCACCCCTGCCGTATCAGGGATCCCCACCGCTTCAGAGCGGGGGGCAAAATCAGAAGTGGCCCACAAGTGGGCAAAGTGGCTACCTCACCCCTGCCGTATCGGGGATCCCCACCGCTTCAGAGCGGGGGGCAAAATCAGAAGTGCCCCACAAGTGGGCAAAGTGGCTACCTCACCCCTGCCGTACCGGGGATCCCCACCGCTTCAGAGCGGGGGGCAAAATCAGAAGTGGCCCACAAGTGGGCAAAGTGGCTACCTCACCCCTGCCGTATCGGGGATCCCCACCGCTTCAGAGCGGGAGGCAAAGTCAGAAGTGGCCCACAAGTGGGCAAAGTGGCTACCTCACCCCTGCCGTATCGGGGATCCCCACCGCTTCAGAGCGGGGGGCAAAATCAGAAGTGGCCCACAAGTGGGCAAAGTGGCTACCTCACCCCTGCCGTATCGGGGATCCCCACCGCTTCAGAGCGGGGGGCAAAATCAGAAGTGGCCCACAAGTGGGCAAAGTGGCTACCTCACCCCTGCCGTATCGGGGATCCCCACCGCTTCAGAGCGGGGGGCAAAATCAGAAGTGGCCCACAAGAGGGCAAAGTGGCTACCTCACCCCTGCCGTATCGGGGATCCCCACCGCTTCAGAGCGGGGGGCAAAATCAGAAGTGGCCCACAAGTGGGCAAAGTGGCTACCTCACCCCTGCCGTATCGGGGATCCCCACCGCTTCAGAGCGGGAGGCAAAGTCAGAAGTGGCCCACAAGTGGGCAAAGTGGCTACCTCACCCCTGCCGTATCGGGGATCCCCACCGCTTCAGAGCGGGGGGCAAAATCAGAAGTGGCCCACAAGTGGGCAAAATGGCTACCTCACCCCTGCCGTATCGGGGATCCCCACCGCTTCAGAGCGGGAGGCAAAGTCAGAAGTGGCCCACAAGTGGGCAAAATGGCTACCTCACCCCTGCCGTATCGGGGATCCCCACCGCTTCAGAGCGGGGGGCAAAATCAGAAGTGGCCCACAAGTGGGCAAAGTGGCTACCTCACCCCTGCCGTATCGGGGATCCCCACCGCTTCAGAGCGGGGGGAAAAATCAGAAGTGGCCCACAAGTGGGCAAAGTGGCTACCTCACCCCTGCCGTATCGGGGATCCCCACCGCTTCAGAGCGGGGGGCAAAATCAGAAGTGGCCCACAAGTGGGCAAAGCGGCTACCTCACCCCTGCCGTATCGGGGATCCCCACCGCTTCACAGCGGGGGGCAAAATCAGAAGTGGCCCACAAGTGGGCAAAATGGCTACCTCACCCCTGCCGTATCGGGGATCCCCACCGCTTCAGAGCGGGGGGCAAAATCAGAAGTGGCCCACAAGTGGGCAAAGTGGCTACCTCACCCCTGCCGTATCGGGGATCCCCACCGCTTCAGAGCGGAGGGCAAAATCAGAAGTGGCCCACAAGTGGGCAAAGTGGCTACCTCACCCCTGCCGTATCGGGGATCCCCACCGCTTCAGAGCGGGGGGCAAAATCAGAAGTGGCCCACAAGTGGACAAAGTGGCTACCTCACCCCTGCCGTATCGGGGATCCCCACCGCTTCAGAGCGGGAGGCAAAATCAGAAGTGGCCCACGGTTGGGCAAAGTGGCTACCTCACCCCTGCCGTATCGGGGATCCCCACCGCTTCAGAGCGGGGGGCAAAATGAGAAGTGGCCCACAAGTGGGCAAAGTGGCTACCTCACCCCTACCGTATCGGGGATCCCCACCGCTTCAGAGCGGGGGGCAAAATCAGAAGTGGCCCACAAGTGGGCAAAATGGCTACCTCACCCCTGCCGTATCGGGGATCCCCACCGCTTCAGAGCGGGGGGCAAAATCAGAAGTGGCCCACAAGTGGGCAAAGTGGCTACCTCACCCCTGCCGTATCGGGGATCCCCACCGCTTCAGAGCGGGGGGCAAAATCAGAAGTGGCCCACAAGAGGGCAAAATGGCTACCTCACCCCTGCCGTATCGGGGATCCCCACCGCTTCAGAGTGGGGGGCAAAGTCCGAAGTGGCCCACAAGTGGGCAAAATGGCTACCTCACCCCTGCCGTATCGGGGATCCCCACCGCTTCAGAGCGGGAGGCAAAATCAGAAGTGGCCCACAAGTGGGCAAAGTGGCTACCTCACCCCTGCCGTATCGGGGATCCCCACCGCTTCAGAGCGGGGGGCAAAATCAGAAGTGGCCCACAAGTGGGCAAAGTGGCTACCTCACCCCTGCCGTATCGGGGATCCCCACCGCTTCAAAGCGGGGGGCAAAATCAGAAGTGGCCCACAAGTGGGCAAAGTGGCTACCTCACCCCTGCCGTATCAGGGATCCCCACCGCTTCAGAGCGGGGGGCAAAATCAGAAGTGGCCCACAAGTGGGCAAAGTGGCTACCTCACCCCTGCCGTATCGGGGATCCCCACCGCTTCAGAGCGGGGGGCAAAATCAGAAGTGGCCCACAAGAGGGCAAAGTGGCTACCTCACCCCTGCCGTATCGGGGATCCCCACCGCTTCAGAGCGGGGGGCAAAATCAGAAGTGGCCCACAAGTGGGCAAAGTGGCTACCTCACCCTTGCCGTATCGGGGTCCCCACCGCTTCAGAGCGGGGGGCAAAATCAGAAGTGGCCCACAAGTGGGCAAAGTGGCTACCTCACCCCTGCCGTATCGGGGATCCCCACCGCTTCAGAGCGGGGGGCAAAATCAGAAGTGGCCCACAAGTGGGCAAAGTGGCTACCTCACCCCTGCCGTATCGGGGATCCCCACCGCTTCAGAGCGGGGGGCAAAATCAGAAGTGGCCCACAAGTGGGCTAAGTGGCTACCTCACCCCTGCCGTATCGGGGATCCCCAGCGCTTCAGAGCGGGAGGCAAAATCAGAAGTGCCCCACAAGTGGGCAAAATGGCTACCTCACCCCTGCCGTATCAGGGATCCCCACCGCTTCAGAGCGGGAGGCAAAATCAGAAGTGGCCCACAAGTGGGCAAAGTGGCTACCTCACCCCTGCCGTATCAGGGATCCCCACCGCTTCAGAGCGGGGGGCAAAATCAGAAGTGGCCCACAAGTGGGCAAAGTGGCTACCTCACCCCTGCGGTATCGGGGATCCCCACCGCTTCAGAGCGGGGGGCAAAATCAGAAGTGGCCCACAAGTGGGCAAAATGGCTACCTCACCCCTGCCGTATCGGGGATCCCCACCGCTTCAGAGCGGGGGGCAAAATCAGAAGTGGCCCACAAGTGGGCAAAGTGGCTACCTCACCCCTGCCGTATCAGGGATCCCCACCGCTTCAGAGCGGGGGGCAAAATCAGAAGTGGCCCACAAGTGGGCAAAGTGGCTACCTCACCCCTGCCGTATCGGGGATCCCCACCGCTTCAGAGCGGGGGGCAAAATCAGAAGTGGCCCACAAGTGGGCAAAGTGGCTACCTCACCCCTGCCGTATCGGGGATCCCCACCGCTTCAGAGCGGGGGGCAAAATCAGAAGTGGCCCACAAGTGGGCAAAGTGGCTACCTCACCCCTGCCGTATCGGGGATCCCCACCGCTTCAGAGCGGGAGGCAAAGTCAGAAGTGGCCCACAAGTGGGCAAAGTGGCTACCTCACCCCTGCCGTATCGGGGATCCCCACCGCTTCAGAGCGGGGGGCAAAATCAGAAGTGGCCCACAAGTGGGCAAAGTGGCTACCTCACCCCTGCCGTATCGGGGATCCCCACCGCTTCAGAGCGGGGAGCAAAATCAGAAGTGGCCCACAAGTGGGCAAAGTGGCTACCTCACCCCTGCCGTATCGGGGATCCCCACCGCTTCAGAGCGGGGGGCAAAATCAGAAGTGGCCCACAAGAGGGCAAAGTGGCTACCTCACCCGTGCCGTATCGGGGATCCCCACCGCTTCAGAGCGGGGGGCAAAATCAGAAGTGGCCCACAAGTGGGCAAAGTGGCTACCTCACCCCTGCCGTATCGGGGATCCCCACCGCTTCAGAGCGGGAGGCAAAGTCAGAAGTGGCCCACAAGTGGGCAAAGTGGCTACCTCACCCCTGCCGTATCGGGGATCCCCACCGCTTCAGAGCGGGGGGCAAAATCAGAAGTGGCCCACAAGTGGGCAATATGCCTACCTCACCCCTGCCGTATCGGGGATCCCCACCGCTTCAGAGCGGAAGGCAAAGTCAGAAGTGGCCCACAAGTGGGCAAAATGGCTACCTCACCCCTGCCGTATCGGGGATCCCCACCGCTTCAGAGCGGGGGGCAAAATCAGAAGTGGCCCACAAGTGGGCAAAATGGCTACCTCACCCCTGCCGTATCGGGGATCCCCACCGCTTCAGAGCGGGGGGCAAAATCAGAAGTGGCCCACAAGTGGGCAAAATGGCTACCTCACCCCTGCCGTATCGGGGATCCCCACCGCTTCAGAGCGGGGGGGAAAATCAGAAGTGGCCCACAAGTGGGCAAAGTGGCTACCTCACCCCTGCCGTATCGGGGATCCCCACCGCTTCAGAGCGGGGGGCAAAATCAGAAGTGGCCCACAAGTGGGCAAAGCGGCTACCTCACCCCTGCCGTATCGGGGATCCCCACCGCTTCACAGCGGGGGGAAAAATCAGAAGTGGCCCACAGTTGGGCAAAGTGGCTACCTCACCCCTGCCGTATCGGGGATCCCCACCGCTTCAGAGCGGGGGGCAAAATGAGAAGTGGCCCACAAGTGGGCAAAGTGGCTACCTCACCCCTACCGTATCGGGGATCCCCACCGCTTCAGAGCGGGGGGCAAAATCAGAAGTGGCCCACAAGTGGGCAAAATGGCTACCTCACCCCTGCCGTATCGGGGATCCCCACCGCTTCAGAGCGGGGGGCAAAATCAGAAGTGGCCCACAAGTGGGCAAAATGGCTACCTCACCCCTGCCGTATCGGGGATCCCCACCGCTTCAGAGCGGGAGGCAAAGTCAGAAGTGGCCCACAAGTGGGCAAAATGGCTACCTCACCCCTGCCGTATCGGGGATCCCCACCGCTTCAGAGCGGGGGGCAAAATCAGAAGTGGCCCACAAGTGGGCAAAATGGCTACCTCACCCCTGCCGTATCGGGGATCCCCACCGCTTCAGAGCGGGGGGCAAAATCAGAAGTGGCCCACAAGTGGGCAAAATGGCTACCTCACCCCTGCCGTATCGGGGATGCCCACCGCTTCAGAGCGGGGGGAAAAATCAGAAGTGGCCCACAAGTGGGCAAAGTGGCTACCTCACCCCTGCCGTATCGGGGATCCCCACCGCTTCAGAGCGGGGGGCAAAATCAGAAGTGGCCCACAAGTGGGCAAAGCGGCTACCTCACCCCTGCCGTATCGGGGATCCCCACCGCTTCACAGCGGGGGGCAAAATCAGAAGTGGCCCACAAGTGGGCAAAATGGCTACCTCACCCCTGCCGTATCGGGGATCCCCACCGCTTCAGAGCGGGGGGCAAAATCAGAAGTGGCCCACAAGTGGGCAAAGTGGCTACCTCACCCCTGCCGTATCGGGGATCCCCACCGCTTCAGAGCGGAGGGCAAAATCAGAAGTGGCCCACAAGTGGGCAAAGTGGCTACCTCACCCCTGCCGTATCGGGGATCCCCACCGCTTCAGAGCGGGGGGCAAAATCAGAAGTGGCCCACAAGTGGACAAAGTGGCTACCTCACCCCTGCCGTATCGGGGATCCCCACCGCTTCAGAGCGGGAGGCAAAATCAGAAGTGGCCCACAGTTGGGCAAAGTGGCTACCTCACCCCTGCCGTATCGGGGATCCCCACCGCTTCAGAGCGGGGGGCAAAATGAGAAGTGGCCCACAAGTGGGCAAAGTGGCTACCTCACCCCTACCGTATCGGGGATCCCCACCGCTTCAGAGCGGGGGGCAAAATCAGAAGTGGCCCACAAGTGGGCAAAATGGCTACCTCACCCGTGCTGTATCGGGGATCCCCACCGCTTCAGAGCGGGGGGCAAAATCAGAAGTGGCCCACAAGTGGGCAAAGTGGCTACCTCACCCCTGCCGTATCGGGGATCCCCACCGCTTCAGAGCGGGGGGCAAAATCAGAAGTGGCCCACAAGTGGGCAAAGTGGCTACCTCACCCCTGCCGTATCGGGGATCCCCACCGCTTCAGAGCGGGGGGCAAAATCAGAAGTGGCCCACAAGTGGGCAATATGCCTACCTCACCCCTGCCGTATCGGGGATCCCCACCGCTTCAGAGCGGAAGGCAAAGTCAGAAGTGGCCCACAAGTGGGCAAAATGGCTACCTCACCCCTGCCGTATCGGGGATCCCCACCGCTTCAGAGCGGGGGGCAAAATCAGAAGTGGCCCACAAGTGGGCAAAATGGCTACCTCACCCCTGCCGTATCGGGGATCCCCACCGCTTCAGAGCGGGGGGCAAAATCAGAAGTGGCCCACAAGTGGGCAAAATGGCTACCTCACCCCTGCCGTATCGGGGATCCCCACCGCTTCAGAGCGGGGGGGAAAATCAGAAGTGGCCCACAAGTGGGCAAAGTGGCTACCTCACCCCTGCCGTATCGGGGATCCCCACCGCTTCAGAGCGGGGGGCAAAATCAGAAGTGGCCCACAAGTGGGCAAAGCGGCTACCTCACCCCTGCCGTATCGGGGATCCCCACCGCTTCACAGCGGGGGGAAAAATCAGAAGTGGCCCACAGTTGGGCAAAGTGGCTACCTCACCCCTGCCGTATCGGGGATCCCCACCGCTTCAGAGCGGGGGGCAAAATGAGAAGTGGCCCACAAGTGGGCAAAGTGGCTACCTCACCCCTACCGTATCGGGGATCCCCACCGCTTCAGAGCGGGGGGCAAAATCAGAAGTGGCCCACAAGTGGGCAAAATGGCTACCTCACCCCTGCCGTATCGGGGATCCCCACCGCTTCAGAGCGGGGGGCAAAATCAGAAGTGGCCCACAAGTGGGCAAAATGGCTACCTCACCCCTGCCGTATCGGGGATCCCCACCGCTTCAGAGCGGGAGGCAAAGTCAGAAGTGGCCCACAAGTGGGCAAAATGGCTACCTCACCCCTGCCGTATCGGGGATCCCCACCGCTTCAGAGCGGAGGGCAAAATCAGAAGTGGCCCACAAGTGGGCAAAATGGCTACCTCACCCCTGCCGTATCGGGGATCCCCACCGCTTCAGAGCGGGGGGCAAAATCAGAAGTGGCCCACAAGTGGGCAAAATGGCTACCTCACCCCTGCCGTATCGGGGATGCCCACCGCTTCAGAGCGGGGGGAAAAATCAGAAGTGGCCCACAAGTGGGCAAAGTGGCTACCTCACCCCTGCCGTATCGGGGATCCCCACCGCTTCAGAGCGGGGGGCAAAATCAGAAGTGGCCCACAAGTGGGCAAAGCGGCTACCTCACCCCTGCCGTATCGGGGATCCCCACCGCTTCACAGCGGGGGGCAAAATCAGAAGTGGCCCACAAGTGGGCAAAATGGCTACCTCACCCCTGCCGTATCGGGGATCCCCACCGCTTCAGAGCGGGGGGCAAAATCAGAAGTGGCCCACAAGTGGGCAAAGTGGCTACCTCACCCCTGCCGTATCGGGGATCCCCACCGCTTCAGAGCGGAGGGCAAAATCAGAAGTGGCCCACAAGTGGGCAAAGTGGCTACCTCACCCCTGCCGTATCGGGGATCCCCACCGCTTCAGAGCGGGGGGCAAAATCAGAAGTGGCCCACAAGTGGACAAAGTGGCTACCTCACCCCTGCCGTATCGGGGATCCCCACCGCTTCAGAGCGGGAGGCAAAATCAGAAGTGGCCCACAGTTGGGCAAAGTGGCTACCTCACCCCTGCCGTATCGGGGATCCCCACCGCTTCAGAGCGGGGGGCAAAATGAGAAGTGGCCCACAAGTGGGCAAAGTGGCTACCTCACCCCTACCGTATCGGGGATCCCCACCGCTTCAGAGCGGGGGGCAAAATCAGAAGTGGCCCACAAGTGGGCAAAATGGCTACCTCACCCGTGCTGTATCGGGGATCCCCACCGCTTCAGAGCGGGGGGCAAAATCAGAAGTGGCCCACAAGTGGGCAAAGTGCCTACCTCACCCCTGCCGTATCGGGGATCCCCACCGCTTCAGAGCGGGGGGCAAAATCAGAAGTGGCCCACAAGAGGGCAAAATGGCTACCTCACCCCTGCCGTATCGGGGATCCCCACCGCTTCAGAGCGGGGGGCAAAGTCCGAAGTGGCCCACAAGTGGGCAAAATGGCTACCTCACCCCTGCCGTATCGGGGATCCCCACCGCTTCAGAGCGGGAGGCAAAATCAGAAGTGGCCCACAAGTGGGCAAAGTGGCTACCTCACCCCTGCCGTATCGGGGATCCCCACCGCTTCAGAGCGGGGGGCAAAATCAGAAGTGGCCCACAAGTGGGCAAAGTGGCTACCTCACCCCTGCCGTATCGGGGATCCCCACCGCTTCAAAGCGGGGGGCAAAATCAGAAGTGGCCCACAAGTGGACAAAGTGGCTACCTCACCCCTGCCGTATCGGGGATCCCCACCGCTTCAGAGCGGGAGGCAAAATCAGAAGTGGCCCACAGTTGGGCAAAGTGGCTACCTCACCCCTGCCGTATCGGGGATCCCCACCGCTTCAGAGCGGGGGGCAAAATGAGAAGTGGCCCACAAGTGGGCAAAGTGGCTACCTCACCCCTACCGTATCGGGGATCCCCACCGCTTCAGAGCGGGGGGCAAAATCAGAAGTGGCCCACAAGTGGGCAAAATGGCTACCTCACCCGTGCTGTATCGGGGATCCCCACCGCTTCAGAGCGGGGGGCAAAATCAGAAGTGGCCCACAAGTGGGCAAAGTGGCTACCTCACCCCTGCCGTATCGGGGATCCCCACCGCTTCAGAGCGGGGGGCAAAATCAGAAGTGGCCCACAAGAGGGCAAAATGGCTACCTCACCCCTGCCGTATCGGGGATCCCCACCGCTTCAGAGCGGGGGGCAAAGTCCGAAGTGGCCCACAAGTGGGCAAAATGGCTACCTCACCCCTGCCGTATCGGGGATCCCCACCGCTTCAGAGCGGGAGGCAAAATCAGAAGTGGCCCACAAGTGGGCAAAGTGGCTACCTCACCCCTGCCGTATCGGGGATCCCCACCGCTTCAGAGCGGGGGGCAAAATCAGAAGTGGCCCACAAGTGGGCAAAGTGGCTACCTCACCCCTGCCGTATCGGGGATCCCCACCGCTTCAAAGCGGGGGGCAAAATCAGAAGTGGCCCACAAGTGGGCAAAGTGGCTACCTCACCCCTGCCGTATCGGGGATCCCCACCGCTTCAGAGCGGGGGGCAAAACCAGAAGTGGCCCACAAGTGGGCAAAGTGGCTACCTCACCCCTGCCGTATCGGGGATCCCCACCGTTTCAGAGCGGGGGGCAAAATCAGAAGTGGCCCACAAGTGGGCAAAGTGGCTACCTCACCCCTGCCGTATCAGGGATCCCCACCGCTTCAGAGCGGGGGGCAAAATCAGAAGTGGCCCACAAGTGGGCAAAGTGGCTACCTCACCCCTGCCGTATCGGGGATCCCCACCGCTTCAGAGCGGGGGGCAAAATCAGAAGTGGCCCACAAGAGGGCAAAGTGGCTACCTCACCCCTGCCGTATCGGGGATCCCCACCGCTTCAGAGCGGGGGGCAAAATCAGAAGTGGCCCACAAGTGGGCAAAGTGGCTACCTCACCCCTGCCGTATCGGGGTCCCCACCGCTTCAGAGCGGGGGGCAAAATCAGAAGTGGCCCACAAGTGGGCAAAGTGGCTACCTCACCCCTGCCGTATCGGGGATCCCCACCGCTTCAGAGCGGGGGGCAAAATCAGAAGTGGCCCACAAGTGGGCAAAGTGGCTACCTCACCCCTGCCGTATCGGGGATCCCCACCGCTTCAGAGCGGGGGGCAAAATCAGAAGTGGCCCACAAGTGGGCAAAGTGGCTACCTCACCCCTGCCGTATCGGATTCCCCACCGTTTCAGAGCGGGGGGCAAAATCAGAAGTGGCCCACAAGTGGGCAAAGTGGCTACCTCACCCCTGCCGTATCAGGGATCCCCACCGCTTCACAGCGGGGGGCAAAATCAGAAGTGGCCCACAAGTGGGCAAAGCGGCTACCTCACCCCTGCCGTATCGGGGATCCCCACCGCTTCACAGCGGGGGGCAAAATCAGAAGTGGCCCACAAGTGGGCAAAGTGGCTACCTCACCCCTGCCGTATCGGGGATCCCCACCGCTTCAGAGCGGGGGGCAAAATCAGAAGTGGCCCACAAGTGGGCAAAGTGGCTACCTCACCCCTGCCGTATCGGGGATCCCCACCGCTTCAGAGCGGGGGGCAAAATCAGAAGTGGCCCACAAGTGGGCAAAGTGACTACCTCACCCCTGCCGTATCGTGGATCCCCACCGCTTCAGAGCGGGGGGCAAAATCAGAAGTGGCCCACAAGTGGGCAAAGTGGCTACCTCACCCCTGCCGTATCGGGGATCCCCACCGCTTCACAGCGGGGGGCAAAATCAGAAGTGGCCCACAAGTGGGCAAAATGGCTACCTCACCCCTACCGTATCGGGGATCCCCACCGCTTCAGAGCGGGAAGCAAAATCAGAAGTGGCCCACAAGTGGGCAAAGTGGCTACCTCACCCCTGCCGTATCGGGGATCCCCACCGCTTCAGAGCGGGGGGCAAAATGAGAAGTGGCCCACAAGTGGGCAAAGTGGCTACCTCACCCCTGCCGTATCGGGGATCCCCACCGCTTCAGAGCGGGGGGCAAAATCAGAAGTGGCCCACAAGTGGGCAAAGTGGCTACCTCACCCCTGCCGTATCGGGGATCCCCACCGCTTCATAGCGGGGGGCAAAGTCACAAGTGGCCCGCAAGTGGGCAAAATGGCTACCTCATCCCTGCCGTATCGGGGATCCCCACCGCTTCAGAGCGGGAGGCAAAGTCAGAAGTGGCCCACAAGTGGGCAAAGTGGCTACCTCACCCCTGCCGTATCGGGGATCCCCACCGCTTCAGAGCGGGGGGCAAAATCAGAAGTGGCCCACAAGTGGGCAAAGTGGCTACCTCACCCCTGCCGTATCGGGGATCCCCACCGCTTCAGAGCGGGGGGCAAAATCAGAAGTGGCCCACAAGTGGGCAAAATGGCTACCTCACCCCTGCCGTATCGGGGATCCCCACCGCTTCAGAGCGGGGGGCAAAATCAGAAGTGGCCCACAAGTGGGCAAAGTGGCTACCTCACCCCTGCCGTATCGGGGATCCCCACCGCTTCAGAGCGGGGGGCAAAATCAGAAGTGGCCCACAAGTGGGCAAAATGGCTACCTCACCCCTGCCGTATCGGGGATCCCCACCGCTTCAGAGCGGGAAGCAAAATCAGAAGTGGCCCACAAGTGGGCAAAGTGGCTACCTCACCCCTGCCGTATCGGGGATCCCCACCGCTTCAGAGCGGGAGGCAAAATCATTAGTGGCCCACAAGTGGGCAAAGTGGCTACCTCACCCCTGCCGTATCGGGGATCCCCACCGCTTCAGAGCGAGGGGCAAAATCAGAAGTGGCCCACAAGTGGGCAAAGTGGCTACCTCACCCCTGCCGTATCGGGGATCCCCGACGCTTCAGAGCGGGGGGCAAAATCAGAAGTGGCCCACAAGTGGGCAAAATGGCTACCTCACCCCTGCCGTATCGGGGATCCCCACCGCTTCAGAGCGGGAGGCAAAATCAGAAGTGGCCCACAAGTGGGCAAAGTGGCTACCTCACCCCTGCCGTATCGGGGATCCCCACCGCTTCAGAGCGGGGGGCAAAATCAGAAGTGGCCCACAAGTGGGCAAAATGGCTACCTCACCCCTGCCGTATCGGGGATCCCCACCGCTTTAGAGCGGGAGGCAAAATCAGAAGTGGCCCACAAGTGGGCAAAATGGCTACCTCACCCCTGCCGTATCGGGGATCCCCACCGCTTCAAAGCGGGGGGCAAAATCAGAAGTGGCCCACAAGTGGGCAAAGTGGCTACCTCACCCCTGCCGTATCGGGGATCCCCACCGCTTCAGAGCGGGGGGCAAAATCAGAAGTGGCCCACAAGTGGGCAAAGTGGCTACCTCACCCCTGCCGTATCGGGGATCCCCACCGCTTCAGAGCGGGAGGCAAAATCATTAGTGGCCCACAAGTGGGCAAAGTGGCTACCTCACCCCTGCCGTATCGGGGATCCCCACCGCTTCAGAGCAGGGGGCAAAATCAGAAGTGGCCCACAAGTGGGCAAAATGGCTACCTCACCCCTGCCGTATCGGGGATCCCCGACGCTTCAGAGCGGCGGGCAAAATCAGAAGTGGCCCACAAGTGGGCAAAATGGCTACCTCACCCCTGCCGTATCGGGGATCCCCACCGCTTCAGAGCGGGGGGCAAAATCAGAAGTGGCCCACAAGTGGGCAAAGTGGCTACCTCACCCCTGCTGTATCGGGGATCCCCACCGCTTCAGAGCGGGGGGCAAAATCAGAAGTGGCCCACAAGTGGGCAAAATGGCTACCTCACCCCTGCCGTATCGGGTATCCCCACCGCTTCAGAGCGGGAAGCAAAATCAGAAGTGGCCCACAAGTGGGCAAAGTGGCTACCTCACCCCTGCCGTATCAGGGATCCCCACCGCTTCAGAGCGGGGGGCAAAATCAGAAGTGGCCCACAAGTGGGCAAAATGGCTACCTCACCCCTGCCGTATCGGGGATCCCCACCGCTTCAAAGCGGGGGGCAAAATCAGAAGTGGCCCACAAGTGGGCAAAGTGGCTACCTCACCCCTGCCGTATCGGGGATCCCCACCGCTTCAGAGCGGGGGGCAAAGTCAGAAGTGGCCCACAAGTGGGCAAAATGGCTACCTCACCCCTGCCGTATCGGGGATCCCCACCGCTTCAGAGCGGGAGGCAAAATCAGAAGTGGCCCACAAGTGGGCAAAGTGGCTACCTCACCCCTGCCGTATCGGGGATCCCCACCGCTTCAGAGCGGGGGGCAAAATCAGAAGTGGCCCACAAGTGGGCAAAATGGCTACCTCACCCCTGCCGTATCGGGGATCCCCACCGCTTCAGAGCGGGGGGCAAAATCAGAAGTGGCCCACAAGTGGGCAAAATGGCTACCTCACCCCTGCGGTATCGGGGATCCCCACCGCTTCAGAGCGGGAGGCAAAATCAGAAGTGGCCCACAAGTGGGCAAAGTGGCTACCTCACCCCTGCCGTATCGGGGATCCCCACCGCTTCAGAGCGGGGGGCAAAATCAGAACTGGCCCACAAGTGGGCAAAGTGGCTACCTCACCATGCCGTATCGGGGATCCCCACCGCTTCAGAGCGGGGGGCAAAATCAGAAGTGGCCCACAAGTGGGCAAAGTGGCTACCTCACCCCTGCCGTATCGGGGATCCCCACCGCTTCAGAGCGGGGGGCAAAATCAGAAGTGGCCCACAAGTGGGCAAAGTGGCTACCTCACCCCTGCCGTATCGGGGATCCCCACCGCTTCAGAGCGGGAAGCAAAATCAGAAGTGGCCCACAAGTGGGCAAAGTGGCTACCTCACCCCTGCCATATCGGGGATCCCCACCGCTTCAGAGCGGGGGGCAAAATCAGAAGTGGCCCACAAGTGGGCAAAGTGGCTACCTCACCCCTGCCGTATCGGGGATCCCCACCGCTTCAGAGCGGGGGGCAAAGTCAGAAGTGGCCCACAAGTGGGCAAAATGGCTACCTCATCCCTGCCGTATCGGGGATCCCCACCGCTTCAGAGCGGGAGGCAAAATCAGAAGTGGCCCACAAGTGGGCAAAGTGGCTACCTCACCCCTGCCGTATCGGGGATCCCCACCGCTTCAGAGCGGGGGGCAAAATCAGAAGTGGCCCACAAGTGGGCAAAGTGGCTACCTCACCATGCCGTATCGGGGATCCCCACCGCTTCAGAGCGGGGGGCAAAATCAGAAGTGGCCCACAAGTGGGCAAAGTGGCTACCTCACCCCTGCCGTATCGGGGATCCCCACCGCTTCAGAGCGGGAGGCAAAATCAGAAGTGGCCCACAAGTGGGCAAAATGACTACCTCACCCCTACCGTATCGGGGATCCCCACTGCTTCAGAGCGGGAGGCAAAATCAGAAGTGGCCCACAAGTGGGCAAAGTGGCTACCTCACCCCTGCCGTATCGGGGATCCCCACCGCTTCAAAGCGGGGGGCAAAATCAGAAGTGGCCCACAAGTGGGCAAAGTGGCTACCTCACCCCTGCCGTATCGGGGATCCCCACCGCTTCAGAGCGGGGGGCAAAATCAGAAGTGGCCCACAAGTGGGCAAAGTGGCTACCTCACCCCTGCCGTATCGGGGATCCCCACCGCTTCAGAGCGGGGGGCAAAATCAGAAGTGGCCCACAAGTGGGCAAAATGGCTACCTCACCCCTGCCGTATCGGGGATCCCCACCGCTTCAGAGCGGGAAGCAAAATCAGAAGTGGCCCACAAGTGGGCAAAGTGGCTACCTCACCCCTGCCGTATCAGGGATCCCCACCGCTTCAGAGCGGGGGGCAAAATCAGAAGTGGCCCACAAGTGGGCAAAGTGGCTACCTCACCCCTGCCGTATCGGGGATCCCCAGCGCTTCAAAGCGGGGGGCAAAATCAGAAGTGGCCCACAAGTGGGCAAAGTGGCTACCTCACCCCTGCCGTATCGGGGATCCCCACCGCTTCAGAGCGGGGGGCAAAGTCAGAAGTGGCCCACAAGTGGGCAAAATGGCTACCTCACCCCTGCCGTATCGGGGATCCCCACCGCTTCAGAGCGGGAGGCAAAATCAGAAGTGGCCCACAAGTGGGCAAAGTGGCTACCTCACCCCTGCCGTATCGGGGATCCCCACCGCTTCAGAGCGGGGGGCAAAATCAGAAGTGGCCCACAAGTGGGCAAAATGGCTACCTCACCCCTGCCGTATCGGGGATCCCCACCGCTTCAGAGCGGGGGGCAAAATCAGAAGTGGCCCACAAGTGGGCAAAATGGCTACCTCACCCCTGCGGTATCGGGGATCCCCACCGCTTCAGAGCGGGAGGCAAAATCAGAAGTGGCCCACAAGTGGGCAAAGTGGCTACCTCACCCCTGCCGTATCGGGGATCCCCACCGCTTCAGAGCGGGGGGCAAAATCAGAAGTGGCCCACAAGTGGGCAAAGTGGCTACCTCACCATGCCGTATCGGGGATCCCCACCGCTTCAGAGCGGGGGGCAAAATCAGAAGTGGCCCACAAGTGGGCAAAGTGGCTACCTCACCCCTGCCGTATCGGGGATCCCCACCGCTTCAGAGCGGGGGGCAAAATCAGAAGTGGCCCACAAGTGGGCAAAATGGCTACCTCACCCCTGCCGTATCGGGGATCCCCACCGCTTCAGAGCGGGGGGCAAAATCAGAAGTGGCCCACAAGTGGGCAAAGTGGCTACCTCACCCCTGCCATATCGGGGATCCCCACCGCTTCAGAGCGGGGGGCAAAATCAGAAGTGGCCCACAAGTGGGCAAAGTGGCTACCTCACCCCTGCCGTATCGGGGATCCCCACCGCTTCAGAGCGGGGGGCAAAGTCAGAAGTGGCCCACAAGTGGGCAAAATGGCTACCTCACCCTTGCCGTATCGGGGATCCCCACTGCTTCAGAGCGGGAGGCAAAATCAGAAGTGGCCCACAAGAGGGCAAAGTGGCTACCTCACCCCTGCCGTATCGGGGATCCCCACCGCTTCAGAGCGGGAGGCAAAATCAGAAGTGGCCCACAAGTGGGCAAAATGGCTACCTCACCCCTGCCGTATCGGGGATCCCCACTGCTTGAGAGCGGGAGGGAAAATCAGAAGTGGCCCACAAGTGGGCAAAGTGGCTACCTCACCCCTGCTGTATCGGGGATCCCCACCGCTTCAAAGCGGGGGGCAAAATCAGAAGTGGCCCACAAGTGGGCAAAGTGGCTACCTCACCCCTGCCGTATCGGGGATCCCCACCGCTTCAGAGCGAGGGGCAAAATCAGAAGTGGCCCACAAGTGGGCAAAGTGGCTACCTCACCCCTGCCGTATCGGGGATCCCCACCGCTTCAGAGCGGGGGGCAAAGTCAGAAGTGGCCCACAAGTGGGCAAAATGGCTACCTCACCCCTGCCGTATCGGGGATCCCCACTGCTTCAGAGCGGGAGGCAAAATCAGAAGTGGCCCACAAGTGGGCAAAGTGGCTACCTCACCCCTGCCGTATCGGGGATCCCCACCGCTTCAGAGCGGGGGGCAAAATCAGAAGTGGCCCACAAGTGGGCAAAGTGGCTACCTCACCCCTGCCGTATCGGGGATCCCCACCGCTTCAGAGCGGGGGGCAAAGTCAGAAGTGGCCCACAAGTGGGCAAAATGGCTACCTCACCCCTGCCGTATCGGGGATCCCCACTGCTTCAGAGCGGGGGGCAAAATCAGAAGTGGCCCACAAGTGGGCAAAGTGGCTACCTCACCCCTGCCGTATCGGGGATCCCCACTGCTTCAGAGCGGGAGGCAAAATCAGAAGTGGCCCACAAGTGGGCAAAGTGGCTACCTCACCCCTGCCGTATCGGGGATCCCCACCGCTTCAGAGCGGGGGGCAAAGTCAGAAGTGGCCCACAAGTGGGCAAAGTGGCTACCTCACCCCTGCCGTATCGGGGATCCCCACCGCTTCAGAGCGGGAAGCAAAATCAGAAGTGGCCCACAAGTGGGCAAAGTGGCTACCTCACCCCTGCCATATCGGGGATCCCCACCGCTTCAGAGCGGGGGGCAAAATCAGAAGTGGCCCACAAGTGGGCAAAGTGGCTACCTCACCCCTGCCGTATCGGGGATCCCCACCGCTTCAGAGCGGGGGGCAAAATCAGAAGTGGCCCACAAGTGGGCAAAATGGCTACCTCACCCCTGCCGTATCGGGGATCCCCACCGCTTCAGAGCGGGAGGCAAAATCAGAAGTGGCCCACAAGTGGGCAAAGTGGCTACCTCACCCCTGCCGTATCGGGGATCACAACCGCTTCAGAGCGGGGGGCAAAATCAGAAGTGGCCCACAAGTGGGCAAAGTGGCTACCTCACCCCTGCCGTATCGGGGATCCCCACCGCTTCAGAGCGGGGGGCAAAGTCAGAAGTGGCCCACAAGTGGGCAAAATGGCTACCTCACCCCTGCCGTATCGGGGATCCCCACTGCTTCACAGTGGGAGGCAAAATCAGAAGTGGCCCACAAGTGGGCAAAGTGGCTACCTCACCCCTGCCATATCGGGGATCCCCACCGCTTCAGAGCGGGGGGCAAAATCAGAAGTGGCCCACAAGTGGGCAAAATGGCTACCTCACCCCTGCCATATCGGGGATCCCCACCGCTTCAGAGCGGGGGGCAAAGTCAGAAGTGGCCCACAAGTGGGCAAAGTGGCTACCTCACCCCTGCCGTATCGGGGATCCCCACCGCTTCAGAGCGGGAAGCAAGGTCAGAAGTGGCCCACAAGTGGGCAAAGTGGCTACCTCACCCCTGCCGTATCGGGGATCCCCACCGCTTCAGAGCGGGGGGCAAAATCAGAAGTGGCCCACAAGTGGGCAAAGTGGCTACCTCACCCCTGCCGTATCGGGGATCCCCACCGCTTCAGAGCGGGGGGCAAAGTCAGAAGTGGCCCACAAGTGGGCAAAATGGCTATCTCACCCCTGCCGTATCGGGGATCCCCACTGCTTCAGAGCGGGGGGCAAAATCAGAAGTGGCCCACAAGTGGGCAAAGTGGCTACCTCACCCCTGCCGTATCAGGGATCCCCACTGCTTCAGAGCGGGAGGCAAAATCAGAAGTGGCCCACAAGTGGGCAAAGTGGCTACCTCACCCCTGCCGTATCGGGGATCCCCACCGCTTCAGAGCGGGGGGCAAAGTCAGAAGTGGCCCACAAGTGGGCAAAGTGGCTACCTCACCCCTGCCGTATCGGGGATCCCCACCGCTTCAGAGCGGGGGGCAAAATCAGAAGTGGCCCACAAGTGGGCAAAATGGCTACCTCACCCCTGCCGTATCGGGGATCCCCACTGCTTCAGAGCGGGAGGCAAAATCAGAAGTGGCCCACAAGTGGGCAAAGTGGCTACCTCACCCCTGCCGTATCGGGGATCACAACCGCTTCAGAGCGGGGGGCAAAATCAGAAGTGGCCCACAAGTGGGCAAAGTGGCTACCTCACCCCTGCCGTATCGGGGATCCCCACCGCTTCAGAGCGGGGGGCAAAGTCAGAAGTGGCCCACAAGTGGGCAAAATGGCTACCTCACCCCTGCCGTATCGGGGATCCCCACTGCTTCAGAGCGGGAGGCAAAATCAGAAGTGGCCCACAAGTGGGCAAAGTGGCTACCTCACCCCTGCCATATCGGGGATCCCCACCGCTTCAGAGCGGGGGGCAAAATCAGAAGTGGCCCACAAGTGGGCAAAGTGGCTACCTCACCCCTGCCGTATCGGGGATCCCCACCGCTTCAGAGCGGGAAGCAAAATCAGAAGTGGCCCACAAGTGGGCAAAGTGGCTACCTCACCCCTGCCATATCGGGGATCCCCAGCGCTTCAGAGCGGGGGGCAAAATCAGAAGTGGCCCACAAGTGGGCAAAGTGGCTACCTCACCCCTGCCGTATCGGGGATCCCCACCGCTTCAGAGCGGGGGGCAAAATCAGAAGTGGCCCACAAGTGGGCAAAATGGCTACCTCACCCCTGCCATATCGGGGATCCCCACCGCTTCAGAGCGGGGGGCAAAATCAGAAGTGGCCCACAAGTGGGCAAAGTGGCTACCTCACCCCTGCCGTATCGGGGATCCCCACTGCTTCAGAGCGGGAAGCAAAATCAGAAGTGGCCCACAAGTGGGCAAAGTGGCTACCTCACCCCTGCCATATCGGGGATCCCCACCGCTTCAGAGCGGGAGGCAAAATCAGAAGTGGCCCACAAGTGGGCAAAGTGGCTACCTCACCCCTGCCGTATCGGGGATCCCCACCGCTTCAGAGCGGGGGGCAAAATCAGAAGTGGCCCACAAGTGGGCAAAATGGCTACCTCACCCCTGCCGTATCGGGGATCCCCACTGCTTCGGAGCGGGAGGCAAAATCAGAAGTGGCCCACAAGTGGGCAAAGTGGCTACCTCACCCCTGCCGTATCGGGGATCACAACCGCTTCAGAGCGGGGGGCAAAATCAGAAGTGGCCCACAAGTGGGCAAAGTGGCTACCTCACCCCTGCCGTATCGGGGATCCCCACCGCTTCAGAGCGGGGGGCAAAGTCAGAAGTGGCCCACAAGTGGGCAAAATGGCTACCTCACCCCTGCCGTATCGGGGATCCCCACTGCTTCAGAGCGGGAGGCAAAATCAGAAGTGGCCCACAAGTGGGCAAAGTGGCTACCTCACCCCTGCCGTATCGGGGATCCCCACCGCTTCAGAGCGGGGGGCAAAATCAGAAGTGGCCCACAAGTGGGCAAAGTGGCTACCTCACCCCTGCCGTATCGGGGATCCCCACCGCTTTAGAGCGGGGGGCAAAGTCAGAAGTGGCCCACAAGTGGGCAAAATGGCTACCTCACCCCTGCCGTATCGGGGATCCCCACTGCTTCAGAGCGGGGGGCAAAATCAGAAGTGGCCCACAAGTGGGCAAAGTGGCTACCTCACCCCTGCCGTATCGGGGATCCCCACTGCTTCAGAGCGGGAGGCAAAATCAGAAGTGGCCCACAAGTGGGCAAAGTGGCTACCTCACCCCTGCCGTATCGGGGATCCCCACCGCTTCAGAGCGGGGGGCAAAGTCAGAAGTGGCCCACAAGTGGGCAAAGTGGCTACCTCACCCCTGCCGTATCGGGGATCCCCACCGCTTCAGAGCGGGAAGCAAAATCAGAAGTGGCCCACAAGTGGGCAAAGTGGCTACCTCACCCCGGCCATATCGGGGATCCCCACTGCTTCAGAGCGGGGGGCAAAATCAGAAGTGGCCCACAAGTGGGCAAAGTGGCTACCTCACCCCTGCCGTATCGGGGATCCCCACCGCTTCAGAGCGGGGGGCAAAATCAGAAGTGGCCCACAAGTGGGCAAAATGGCTACCTCACCCCTGCCGTATCGGGGATCCCCACTGCTTCAGAGCGGGAGGCAAAATCAGAAGTGGCCCACAAGTGGGCAAAGTGGCTACCTCACCCCTGCCGTATCGGGGATCCCCACCGCTTCAGAGCGGGGGGCAAAGTCAGAAGTGGCCCACAAGTGGGCAAAATGGCTACCTCACCCCTGCCGTATCGGGGATCCCCACTGCTTCAGAGCGGGGGGCAAAATCAGAAGTGGCCCACAAGTGGGCAAAGTGGCTACCTCACCCCTGCCGTATCGGGGATCCCCACCGCTTCAGAGCGGGGGGCAAAGTCAGAAGTGGCCCACAAGTGGGCAAAATGGCTACCTCACCCCTGCCGTATCGGGGATCCCCACTGCTTCAGAGCGGGAGGCAAAATCAGAAGTGGCCCACAAGTGGGCAAAGTGGCTACCTCACCCCTGCCATATCGGGGATCCCCACCGCTTCAGAGCGGGGGGCAAAATCAGAAGTGGCCCACAAGTGGGCAAAATGGCTACCTCACCCCTGCCGTATCGGGGATCCCCACTGCTTCAGAGCGGGAGGCAAAATCAGAAGTGGCCCACAAGAGGGCAAAGTGGCTACCTCACCCCTGCCGTATCGGGGATCCCCACCGCTTCAGAGCGGGAGGCAAAATCAGAAGTGGCCCACAAGTGGGCAAAATGGCTACCTCACCCCTGCCGTATCGGGGATCCCCACTGCTTCAGAGCGGGAAGCAAAATCAGAAGTGGCCCACAAGTGGGCAAAGTGGCTACCTCACCCCTGCCATATCGGGGATCCCCACCGCTTCAGAGCGGGAGGCAAAATCAGAAGTGGCCCACAAGTGGGCAAAGTGGCTACCTCACCCCTGCCGTATCGGGGATCCCCACCGCTTCAGAGCGGGGGGCAAAATCAGAAGTGGCCCACAAGTGGGCAAAATGGCTACCTCACCCCTGCCGTATCGGGGATCCCCACTGCTTCGGAGCGGGAGGCAAAATCAGAAGTGGCCCACAAGTGGGCAAAGTGGCTACCTCACCCCTGCCGTATCGGGGATCACAACCGCTTCAGAGCGGGGGGCAAAATCAGAAGTGGCCCACAAGTGGGCAAAGTGGCTACCTCACCCCTGCCGTATCGGGGATCCCCACCGCTTCAGAGCGGGGGGCAAAGTCAGAAGTGGCCCACAAGTGGGCAAAATGGCTACCTCACCCCTGCCGTATCGGGGATCCCCACTGCTTCAGAGCGGGAGGCAAAATCAGAAGTGGCCCACAAGTGGGCAAAGTGGCTACCTCACCCCTGCCGTATCGGGGATCCCCACCGCTTCAGAGCGGGGGGCAAAATCAGAAGTGGCCCACAAGTGGGCAAAGTGGCTACCTCACCCCTGCCGTATCGGGGATCCCCACCGCTTTAGAGCGGGGGGCAAAGTCAGAAGTGGCCCACAAGTGGGCAAAATGGCTACCTCACCCCTGCCGTATCGGGGATCCCCACTGCTTCAGAGCGGGGGGCAAAATCAGAAGTGGCCCACAAGTGGGCAAAGTGGCTACCTCACCCCTGCCGTATCGGGGATCCCCACTGCTTCAGAGCGGGAGGCAAAATCAGAAGTGGCCCACAAGTGGGCAAAGTGGCTACCTCACCCCTGCCGTATCGGGGATCCCCACCGCTTCAGAGCGGGGGGCAAAGTCAGAAGTGGCCCACAAGTGGGCAAAGTGGCTACCTCACCCCTGCCGTATCGGGGATCCCCACCGCTTCAGAGCGGGAAGCAAAATCAGAAGTGGCCCACAAGTGGGCAAAGTGGCTACCTCACCCCGGCCATATCGGGGATCCCCACTGCTTCAGAGCGGGGGGCAAAATCAGAAGTGGCCCACAAGTGGGCAAAGTGGCTACCTCACCCCTGCCGTATCGGGGATCCCCACCGCTTCAGAGCGGGGGGCAAAATCAGAAGTGGCCCACAAGTGGGCAAAATGGCTACCTCACCCCTGCCGTATCGGGGATCCCCACTGCTTCAGAGCGGGAGGCAAAATCAGAAGTGGCCCACAAGTGGGCAAAGTGGCTACCTCACCCCTGCCGTATCGGGGATCCCCACCGCTTCAGAGCGGGGGGCAAAGTCAGAAGTGGCCCACAAGTGGGCAAAATGGCTACCTCACCCCTGCCGTATCGGGGATCCCCACTGCTTCAGAGCGGGGGGCAAAATCAGAAGTGGCCCACAAGTGGGCAAAGTGGCTACCTCACCCCTGCCGTATCGGGGATCCCCACCGCTTCAGAGCGGGGGGCAAAGTCAGAAGTGGCCCACAAGTGGGCAAAATGGCTACCTCACCCCTGCCGTATCGGGGATCCCCACTGCTTCAGAGCGGGAGGCAAAATCAGAAGTGGCCCACAAGTGGGCAAAGTGGCTACCTCACCCCTGCCATATCGGGGATCCCCACCGCTTCAGAGCGGGGGGCAAAATCAGAAGTGGCCCACAAGTGGGCAAAATGGCTACCTCACCCCTGCCGTATCGGGGATCCCCACTGCTTCAGAGCGGGAGGCAAAATCAGAAGTGGCCCACAAGAGGGCAAAGTGGCTACCTCACCCCTGCCGTATCGGGGATCCCCACCGCTTCAGAGCGGGAGGCAAAATCAGAAGTGGCCCACAAGTGGGCAAAATGGCTACCTCACCCCTGCCGTATCGGGGATCCCCACTGCTTCAGAGCGGGAGGCAAAATCAGAAGTGGCCCACAAGTGGGCAAAGTGGCTACCTCACCCCTGCCGTATCGGGGATCCCCACCGCTTCAGAGCGGGGGGCAAAGTCAGAAGTGGCCCACAAGTGGGCAAAATGGCTACCTCACCCCTGCCGTATCGGGGATCCCCACCGCTTCAGAGCGGGAAGCAAAATCAGAAGTGGCCCACAAGTGGGCAAAGTGGCTACCTCACCCCTGCCGTATCGGGGATCCCCACCGCTTCAGAGCGGGAAGCAAAATCAGAAGTGGCCCACAAGTGGGCAAAGTGGCTACCTCACCCCTGCCGTATCGGGGATCCCCACCGCTTCAGAGCGGGGGGCAAAGTCAGAAGTGGCCCACAAGTGGGCAAAATGGCTACCTCACCCCTGCCGTATCGGGGATCCCCACTGCTTCAGAGCGGGAGGCAAAATCAGAAGTGGCCCACAAGTGGGCAAAGTGGCTACCTCACCCCTGCCGTATCGGGGATCCCCACCGCTTCAGAGCGGGGGGCAAAATCAGAAGTGGCCCACAAGTGGGCAAAGTGGCTTTTTTCTACTAAGTTTTTTAGTGAGTAAAAAAAATTTTTTTTTGTACTCAGTTTTTTACTGAGTAAAAAAAATAAATTATTTTTTTACTCAGTTTCGCAACTGAGTAGAAACCCCACTTGCTGTGGAACAAATTGTTTTTTTACTCACTTTTGAAACTGAGTAAAAAAAAATTTTAAAAAAAAATTTTTTTTACTCAGTTTTACCACGGACCCCAGCCAACCCAGTCCCCACAGCAACCCACCCCTTTGGGGGGGGCTCCCAAGTTGCTGGAAAACTGCAGAGATCCAACCACCAAACCTTTGGCCCCTGTCCTCCCTTGCAAGAGGCCAAGACCCTCCGACGGCACAGGGCATTTTGACCCCTGCGCTGGACATTGCAGCGGCAGAGCATTCGGCCGATGTCCATGAGAAATCAAGTTCGATTCCGGGACCGCTGCACCTCTGCGCTTGCAGGGGGGGGGGGGGCGAAGGCCCTAAGATCGGGGTGAGTGAGTGAGTGAGCTGCGATCGCGACACCGCGCCCCCGTGCCAGCACTGTGCCCCATCCCACCCCACACCGCCCCAACTCCATGGCACAGCGTTGCCAGGGCCTGGCCACGGCTATGAAGACCCCGGCGCTGGCGCTGGTGCTGGCGCCGCAGTACCTGAACAGGTCCCTTCTCGTCCTTCTCACCTATGACATGGGCATCGTAGGTGGCTACCTTCGTGCAGTGCGGGATCCGGCCCCACCCTCTTGGGGATGGACAGGGGACGATCCCCGTTTGGTTGGGACTGCAGCTCAGCCTCCCCCCAAGGCACACTTGCGGCGCCTGTTGCGGTCTCCGATCGGTCCTGTTGCACTTGCACGCGCTTGCAGCACGGCTGGGCGTGCAGGAACCGAACCAGCAGTCCTGGAGAAAGCAACAGCACAGGAAGGGCACTTCTGGGGCGTTGAAGGGTGGCAGAAGGGGCGAGGGTTTGAAAGCAACCGCGGGGGGGGGGGGGGGGGCAATGAACCGATTCGATGTGGGGGAGCCTTCGCTGCGGGCGGGTGGTGTGATGAACTGCACACCGAAAAGAAATTGAAAAACACGGTGGAAAATCGCGAATTTTCGAACCAACATTGCCATTCAAAAGGGAGAAACTCGCAAGTGCTGCCCCAATCCCTCCTTCTTCCGACTGTCACTGCACGCGATGAATCTCCTCCACTCATTGCTTCGAGGGCTGTGCATGTCCAAGCTCCGCAATGCTCAGCAGCGGAGCGATTGCAGCACCATGGCCAACAATTGTGCCACTAGTGCTCTGTACACAGAAAACGCTACGATGACTGCAAAAGATTTTGTCAAGCTGCCATTGTGGGACTGCTTTGCCCATTGCTACCTGCCTGGACATCGTAGCCCTCTCACCTAGAATCGTGGTGCGCCGTGCTGGCACCCACCCTAGTACACTGCCCTGCACGCAGGTACATGAGTGACCAACTTTGAATCACCCTGCTTCATTTGAGAACACAACTTGATGATATGCCCAAATGGCACTCAGAATACCTCACCAGACCTACCCCTTTCTTCATTGTGATGCTGTTTATCATCAGCAGGGGATGCAATTGGATGTCAGTTGGAAAACAACCGCCTTGGGCGTCCAGGTACTTACTTAATCAGTAACCCCCCCCCCCCCCCCCTTGTATAAGCTACGCCCTGGTCCAAGCTACAGTAGGCGCAGGGACCGTATTAATTTGGGTCCTAATTTTAAATCGGTACCAAACGTAGTGCAGCCACATAAGACATGGGTTTGGTGACAAATTTGCGAGTCACATAGAGTCATGGACACATTTGTTGTGAGTGTTTGCCCACTTGAACCCACATAGCTCTGATTCTGGGTATATTTGTGCATTATATTCCCCTTTGTGGCACCAGCTCACCATGCAATCTCCTCTTGTTGAACCTGGGCGTCTACGGCCTGGTCCAAGGTGTAAGGATTGTATTAATTTGGGACTTTGGCGTAGCTTATACAAAAAGGGGGGGGTTAATTTGGGCACCACTCGCCATGTGGGGAACTATGTGGACCCGAGGAAAGTGGAGCCCCATCACATGCTTTCCTCGAGATAGTACCCTTCTCAATATAGAGCTCTGACCTTGGGCCATGCCCTTTTCTTTCGTGACTGCTGATTTGGCATGCACCGTCCCCCAAGATTTGGGTGGAACTTATGCCATGATGCATCTGCTGTTGTCAATAGCAGCAGGAAAATGGGTTTTTGCAACTCCTCTGGCCCACTAACGCCAAGGCTCTTCACATCCTCTTCATCAAGCTGCCGAGCATGGGCCAACTTATTGGTCAAGGTTGATGCCCCCACTGATGTGGTGGACACACACACACACACACACACACACACACACACACACACACACACACACACACACACACACACACACACACACACACACACACACACACACACACACACACACACACACACACACACACACACACACACACACACACACTCACTCACTCACTCACACGCACACGCACACACACACTTTGTGAGGGAAACAAATGAACCAACGACCAGAGGCCCAATGTGGATGATACTGAGCACGACAGGGCAAGGCACGGAGCAAAGGTCTCCAAACACCTCGTCAGGCCAATCAAAACAAAGACAGGAACATTGTTCGAGGCTAGGCGCCTTTCTGCAGTGGAGCAATGTTGGTTCTCTCAAGCCGTGTTAGTGGGTCGGTCGGAAGACAAGCACTGTTCTGCCAGCTCACTAGCATGCACCACATTTAAACTGAGTTCCCTGCAGCATGTCGTATGCATCCTGCTGACATCCCCTGGGGCGTACTGCGTGCCGGGGTTGTGTATGCACTATGCGGACATATGCGTGTGACCATGACATTTCACACCCGGAGGTGATGGCGTGACAGGGACCAAGTTGCCCTACTAATGCGCAGCAGATTGAAGCAATGGGCCGGGGCTTTATCCTTTCTCAGTCATACATCCTGCCCATTGTGGTCATGCTACTGCAGCCTGCAGCCTGGGAGAGGGGAGTATCATTGTATCACGGGTTGTGCAGCACTGCTCTCACGCTGTGATCTTTCATTGAGCCAAGCGTAACTGCCTGCTCACACACCTCTCTCTGGTTACCGTTTCAATGCAAGAGTGTAGGAGCATGTATGGGATGGGGGTTGCACGCTGTGGGCTGCTGCAAGGAGGAGTTCCCATTCCTCAGACCAGCGCCTGTGGTCCCATCTGGTGATAGACACTCTGGAAGTACCCAGCTGCTGTACTGTGCTCCGTTCCAGCAGGTGTTGGTCGCCAGCCACTGTAGAACAAATTGCATGGCACAGCACTTCAGCATGGGGAGGTGGCCGATGACGGCATACAGGTACTGTACAGTACGAACAGCCTCATGTGGGCTCGTGGACAGGCCCCTGATGATGGCAGAATGAGCGGCTTTTGTGACTGCTGGGGTGGCGTATCCGGACAATAGGGCTATTTGCAGCCATGACGTTAGGGAAAGCAATTCCCCCGCCCACGACCGACACCAGACGGGCACATTGCTAAGGACACCAGGCAGGATCCCTAGTGGGTAAGCTGGGTGGGTTTGTGCTGGAGTGATCAGTGGGGGGCTCAGTTTTAGGAGCCATTGTGCGTTGAGTTGGGCTGGACAAGCGCTGTTCCTTCCCCCTGTGTCCCCCGGTGCAGGCTGTAGCCCAACGCCACACACGCTGTGCCGTGACAGGTCGTTTTGCGTACATCTAACTGTTGTTGTGTGCAATCACACAGACCAGCAAGGTCCCAGCTGCTCTCGAGTATCACACACACACAAACACACACACACACACACACACACACACATGTGCGAAACAGCAGAAGCACCACAGAGGCTCAGAGTGTCAGTCTCATCGTCAGTGGGACCGTCAAATAAGGCAGGTGTTCCACGCCAATGGGCGCCATCCTGTAGGAAGGAGGCGCACAGCGCTCAAGACACGCGTCAGCGAGCAGGGCCCAAGGAAGGCGAAAAGGGCAGTGCGCTGCCATACACACACACACGCACGCACACGCAGACAACTTGTTGTGGTTATTGTCGTTAGGGACGGGATACCCGCAAGCCCTGTAGCCCTGTCACCCACAGGCATCCCATTCCATTGCTGTGGCGTGAAGCTTGGAGCTGAGAGCACACTGTGAACGAAAGGGGCCTGCGATTGGGTTCAACAGGAGGGGCCTGCCTCCACCCCCGGCACCTGCAAACTTGAGCTTGATATTGTGGGGCACGAAAACATCGTGCAGACATTTCTTCAGAAGCGCGTCCGCCCAGGCGTCTTGTGACTTGGGCAAGAGCTTGAAAGGGCACGTCTGCAGCTCGAAGTCATACCTGATGCGAACATACGGATGGGTCGATGAAGGGGGGTGCTGATGGCGTCTCCTCTCGGACCCCCTACCCCCGGCCATCTGGGGATAACTGAATGTGAAGCCTCTGCTAGGGCACTCTCAACACCCCCGCCCCAAAACACTTCCCAGGACTCACCAACGAACGAAAATAGGTCATACAAAAGACATGGCACTGGACACTGGTTGTACTTTACAGTACCCAACCACAGCCTTTATGGAACCCATGTGCTTGAACCAAACCTTTTCACACTTCAACTCAAATTTAGAGTGGCCGCAGGTGCAGCAGATGCAGCAGCTGTGTTTGGGGTGCGATTGCTGCAGTGGTGCGGAAAGCGCCCCCTGAAGGACACACGGTATGCGCACATTGTACACTTGACAACATGTGGGTGGGCATGATCCACCCCTGCAGCCCCTCGCAATGGCCTCACACACCCACCCGCAGGGTGCCTCACCCGCTCATGAGACTGTGAACTCGCCCCCCCCCCCCCCCCCCACCACCGCCTGGATCAAGCTGGCAATCCATTGGAGGGTATTTGGTAAAACTTAGTACCGGACGAGGTAACACTTAGTGAAATTTGGTAAAACTTAGTAGAAACAAGGTAAAACTTAGTAAAAAAATTATTTTAAGAAAAATTTTTACAAATTTATATTTACTAAGTTTTACCTCGGTCTACTAAGTTTTACCCCCCCCCCCCGCCCCGGCTGCTGTTTTAAACAAGGTAGTCAACACTTCGATGGTAGGTGGTACTTTTGTTTAAGGGCACAAGGCCCCCGAGTCGATTCTCGGCCACTTGTGTTAGTGGTGCCCCACCCAGGCCAAACCATCATGCACACCAATTAGTTGGCACTCGGCCAACATAACAAAATATAATTGGGGTCGGGCACTAGAAACAAAATCAGGCTCAAGAAAAGAGACCTGACAGGGCCATGGCCAACATCTGTGCCAACTACTTACAAGTAGTTACAAAAGACACGCTTGAAAATCAAGTCGGCCTTAGTATCTGCATGGCGCGGTTTGCCTCGCACTGTGGGATTATTGGTGCACATCCCAAACAGAGCCGGTTTCAACTCCTCTTGCAGCTCGGTGCAAAATGCTTGGTCATTTCTCAGTTGACCATCAACATTTTGGGGATATTGAGGAGGCACTGCATACCACTTGCGACAGATCCACACACCACGACGGGTGTGAACAGCAGAAGCAGCAACAACAGTAGGCACACTAGGACGGGTGTCAACAGCAGCAGCAGCAACAACAGCAAGGTTGGCTGTCCAGAATTGGCGCAACCCAACACAGATCTCCGATTGACACAAGATGGACACATGCAAGGCACAATGAAGAACCTTACATTCGTGGCACGCGGTGTGAGGTGTGCCATCACAAGATGGGTTCGGGGTACATCCGAGCCACCTCCCGATGTACTGCTGGGGTCCTTGGGGTGGAGGCCGACTTTGAACAACTGAAGTACAGAGTAGCTTCAGCCATTTCACGCAACAACCACAATTGATCTTGTGGCACTAGCTGAGCACCCCATTGTGCCCATGCACGTTCACAAAGAGAGCAAAAGAAGACAACATACGACATTCAATGAAGGGAAGAACGCCAAGCCGGAGGTTCATCGTGACTCTCAAAATTTCCAATGAGCATTGCAAACATGGATGTCATTTGATGTTTATAAGGTGTCTAATGATGGAATGCATTTTGATTGTCGGTCCCCTGCATGAACTGGATCTTGGTATGTGTCTGCGACTCTTTACCCACGAGTGATGAGTAAGATCCTTCATCAGCTCAAGGGTAGAGGTTCACAAACAACAAGGAAAAGTACAGTGCATGCGTATTCCAAGGGTATCATCCGTGCCCACCGGGACTCATTGCCGTGCCCACCGGGACTCATTGTGCCATCCGCCTCGGTGCCATCCGCAGAGCTTTGCTTCGAGGACACCGTTGCAAACACGAAAGGCAAAAGAAAAAAAAGGGGGGGGACAAAATCGGAAATGGCCGACAAGTGGACTTGGTGGCTATATAACACCTGCCGAGTCCACGGCAGCCCAACACATCGCCTAGCGTGGATTGCGAGTCCCTAACCCCAACTCAAGGGGCCACACAACAAAGCGTGGATTGCGAGTCTCTAACCCCAACTCAAGCGGCCGCGCAACAAAGCGTGGATTGTGAGTCTCTAACCCCAACTCAAGGGGCCACACAACAAAGTGTGGATTGCGAGTCCCTAACCCCAACTCAAGGGGCCACACAACAAAGCGTAGATTGCGAGTCCCTAACCCCAACTCAAGGGGCCACGCAACAAAGCATGGATTGAGAGTCCCTAACCCCAACTCAAGGGGCCACACAACAAAGCGTGGATTTCAGAGTGGGGGGACAATATCAGAAATAGCCCACAAGTGGGCCCAGTGGCAGTCAGAAGTGGGAAATCTTATTTTTTGGGTAAGTAATTTACTTAGTAAAAAATTTTTTTTTCTACTGAGTAATTTACTTAGTAAAAATTTTCCTCCTACTAAGTAATTTACTTAGTAGAAAAAAAATTTAATCAGTACATTACTTAGTAAAAAACCCACCCCAGAGGAAAAACTTAGTAAATGAATATTTTTTTATTAAGTTGTGAAACTTAGTAAAATTTTTTTTCAAAAAAAAATTTTTACTAGGTTTTACCACGGACCCTCCATCGGAGGGGGCAAGGAAGTAGGGGTCCCGGGCATTGCCACTGCCCGTTACGGGCAGACCATGCATTCGTCACGATGGCCAATGGGCAGCCCAGTGAACCGCCCTGCTCACCTGCACTCCCACTGTTCTCCGAAGAAGAAGAAGAAGAAGAAGAAGAAATTGAGGAGGAACCCTCCTTCAAAAGCCAAAAATGCGTCCCGCCGCTGAAGCACAACACATTTCCTCTGCAGCGCGTGTAGTGTGCGCATCTATTTCCCAGTGCAGGGGGGATGATGTTTGTGGGCTGGTGGTTCGGCAGAAGAGGGGCTGCACCATATCCCCGAGGAGTTCAGTTACTGCTGCTCATCACAACGTTCTTCTTGAGACTGCAACCCGCTTCAGTTTGTCTTAGATGAGTTTTTCAGTGAATGTTGATGCGATGAGGCCACAGCTCTTCAAGAACCGCCCGCCCATTTTGTGAGGTGCTCCGGGTTGAGCATCTAATAATTGATGAACAAGGCTCAATAGGAGGGGGGGAGCACTTGATGGAATGCGCGCATGGCGTGCGCCCGGAACTACAGCGCGGAGGCCGGGTTACAGTTAAAATACTATCCTGATCCAGAGGCAGATAGGCCTGCGCAATTGAAAAAGTCAAATTCGCGCGTGTTGAAAAAAGTGTCTGTTGCTGAAAGTTGAGAATTTTGGGGAGTATGGTATTTATGGCACTTGACCAAGCCTCTCACAATCGTCTCATCTACCCACCCACGCGTGGACTCACCCACTCCAACTCATTTTCGCTCTTGCTGTTCTCTGCCCAAGACGCGGAGGGGGACTGCCGCTCCTCTGCTGCGGGATCGAGTCCAGCCAACCGATGTAACGGGAGGCCTGTCCAGGGGCCCATACATCAACGAGCAGACAACACGTCGTACTGCCGGGACAATGTTGGATGGGGGGCCCCCTGGCTCCCACGCGACACCGGAATGGAGGCAGTGTTGTGCAGGCGGTCCTGGATGCCCATGACCCTGAACCAGCGCTGGGCCGGGCTTCCATCGATGAGCACAGCTGAGAGTCCTGCCGGCACAACTGCGTAGTTTAGACCATTTTGCAAAGTGATTTATGGTGAACAGACTGGCCGCGGCTTCGGCTCCAGCCCGAACCAACCTCACCCAGCCATCCATGGTTCAAACCACCACATACCATCCTCAGTGGTCTGCAACCTGTATTAGAAAAAATATGTTTTACCCAATTTTTGGCCTGTGAGTGACATGAAGACTGCGCAGCAAATGCAAAGAACAAAGCTCTTCAGTGATGTATGTATCAGAGGCTCCTTTGCTGCGGTAAACAGAGCGTACCAAAAGAGCACACAATGCTCACCGCGCCTAAAGACCCACGATCACATTCTGGTTGGCCTGCCGTGCCGTGACTGGCACAGTAGACCTCGATCAAGCAACGTCAATCATCTGTGCCCCCCCCTCCCCCCGGGCCCCATACGCCATACATCATAATGCAAAACATTCAGCTGTTGATCTGCCCGCACCCCTGACCTTCAGCCGCTGACAGAGCGAGAGCATACCACTGCTTGGCCTCCTCAGTGAGCTTCAGCTGCACGTCCGATGGGATCTCATGGTCAGGGACGAACCGCAGATAGGACGGGAAGCGTGTCGGTTCAAGAATGGCGCGCTCGCGCGCCGCCAGCTCGCTTTCCCGGGCCTTCAAGTCAGAGATGCGCCGCTCCAAATACCTCTCAGTTGTGTGCCAGGGGCTGCCGTGTTGGAGGGAAGGCGACTGGGTGTGGCTCTGTGGGCGCGGGGGGTAGGACCGGTCCAGCCGCGCCCGTTTGTGGGGCGTGCGGGGGTCCTCCCATCCGCGGGACCTGGGTACCCGCGACAGTGTAAACCCGTGGGAAAAACAAGAGCAAGCACTGCAGTAGACACAGGGGATTGGGGATGGCGGGGACGTCCGCGGCACCACCTGGTCCTCGACGCCCGGAATGGGAATCAGAGACGCAGAGACAGGGCACGCGGCATTGTGGACCCGTTGTTGTTGTTGTTGGGGGGTGAGGAAAGCCCATCGGAACAAAACCGACCCCACACACAAATTGCGTCACCAGAGATCTGGTACATTGCACTGCTTGAACCTCTTTCTTTGACACCCGTATCTGCGGGAAAAGCGGCTGCGTCCAAAGGCTATCTCCGTCGAGCACAACAGGACATGAAGTCCGATTGTAATCACCCAGACAACTGAGCACGTAGACTACATGTGGCACTCCGTCCTACCAGTTCAACAACACCGATCTTCAAGCTCCTGCTGAGATTCTGAGATCAGGGGCAGAGATCGACATGCAGAATACCCACAGCCGTCCGCAGCATATGATACGGCTGCATCACCTGCACCACTCTGCATCCCCTCCAAACTCTCTCGCCGGGTGTCTCCTGGTTGCTGGTCCACTGCGGTTACAAAACGGTTGGAGAGCGGTTGGAGACGGACGGGAGCAGTTGGGGCGGGACGCACCCCCTTCAAGGGCAGGCCTAGGCCCAGGGCTGCCCCGTGTCCTCAGCGTCCTTTCCCGACCGCTGCCAATCGCCATTTACCCCCCCCCCCCTTGCGAGAGTCTCAAATGTGACGGAAACAACACCTACCGTTGCGCTGACACGGGGGCGTATTTATGACCTAGCGTTGCTTTGGCAAGCAGGTTGCTCTCGTAAAGGGGGGGGGTAGCTGCCTTTGCCACCGCGCCTAAAACCTCCTTGAAGCACAGGCCTGCGATCACTTGATGACTTGGGCTGAAGGGCACCCACCGACCCTCCGTTTCAGACTAAGCCCCCCCCCCCCCCCCCTCTCCCCCTCCAAAGACCCCTTCGACGGACCGGCACCATCGGAGGCAGCGGACTAGCCAAGCACAATTCCACACGCATTGGCAAAGGGCATTGGGTCGGGGTCGCCAACTCCTCCGTCACATGTGTGACGACAGCGGCCTCTATGCCAAGTCTACGGCGAGTCACTGACCACTTCGTCCGGCCTGCACGAATTGGGAAGCCTGCATTACTCAATGCGCCGATCCAAACACACCCGTTCGACACACTCTGCTCAGAGAGAAGGAGTACAACAGGTTCGTGTCTGTCTTGGGTATGGGCACCGTGGGTCTGACCCTCGAGGTGAGTTGGGGCTTTTTGGTGGCGGTCGAGGTAGAAGCGTGTGTGCGTGTGTTGGGGGGGGTAGAACAATATTAAAGAGGGAGGCCCGCATGGGTCCAGGGCCCCCAGCGGTCGCCTGAGGCGCCAGCTTGAAAATGACAGAAAACTACAGCCCTGACGGGCTGTGGAGCTGCCTCTGGTGCCTGCTCGGGTCGCGGTAGGGGGCCTCACCTGAGCCAGAACCTCTGGGGCGTGGGGGTGTGTTGGGGGGGGGGGGGGGGTGCGAGCCCCACTGCCTGCACACAGTTTGCAGGGAGTGCGGGGAGGGGGTGCACAGAGCGCAGTGCAACACGCACACTTCACAGCGAGTGGCAGAGAGCGAGAGTTGTCTTGGTGGAAACCGCACGGGCAGTGTGCAGACCCTTTCCCCACCCCCAACACCCAGGCCTGATTCGGGTCGGGCAGGATGGGATTCTTGTGTACGCCAGAATGACATGCAAACCGGTTGTACGCACATCGTATGGGAGGGTCACGGCGCGTGTCAATGCAGCACGCACTCCGCAATTTTGCGCATCGAAGCACACACTTTCTACAGTATGCGCCGCACACTCTTGCACTGTGCACTGTGGTGGGTGTGCTTGCAAGGCGTCCTGGGACTTTTACAGCGAGAAGCAGGGTCACCAGGGGTTTCACTGGGCCTGACAACGCCCCCTTTTGGCAACGCCTTCCGCATGCCGGGCCTGCCGTGAACATGTGGAGTGTTTTGTGCCACACGACGGCGTTGTTTCTTCTTGGTACAAAGGGGCTGCCAATCATGTCAACACTTTGTCAAAATGAAAGCAAAATTGTTTCCTCGTCGGGCGCTGCTGTGCACACCCGTGGTACCCACTGCAGATAACCTGCGTACCCAAATGTCACTAGAACGCGTCTCTGGTGCATGCGGGTGGGCATCTTCCGGGACCCATTTTTGCGCCCTCGCCCTGCGCACGCCAAGCCATGCCCAACCGGTGCATTGTCTCCGTTGGGGGAGGGGGAATTCGTTGGCGATTGTGATAGGCATTGGAACCCACCTCCTCAACTTGTGGCGGTGCCACGATTCCGGTTCTTGCCCGAATCCCTTGGGATTCCACTTCTTATGCCGACGTATTGTTGACCAGCGCTTGTAGTGGCCCATCGGGCAGGGCGGTCCTCAAGCACGCATACAAACAAAATGCCTCGCTGATTTACGTGTCCCGCAACGAATGTGCACAGCGCCATGGAGCAGGCGACCAGGCCCTGCACATGCATCTTATCATCCGGTAATAGACAACTGAAATTTGTCACTAGCACAGGGAAACCCTATGAACCTCATCAATCTTGCGTTCTTTGCTCCTCTTTCTTGGGTGGTATTCTTTTCGGTGCTCTCTTCATTCGCTCTAATTGGTGGTTCAAGAAGGCCTCCTGTTTCCGTTTCTCTTCTCATGCTCCCGTGAGGTTCTTCCTTTTTTTTGTCACTGTTCTTCACCCGCGATCGTTGCTTAATGAACAAAAACCTGGCCATCCACTGCCGGAGGGTGGTGGTGAAGGGCCGGCCATGAGGGTTGCTCTCAAGGGACCGTCTTGAGTGAGGGGGCAGGGGGGGGGAACTCGTTGTTAAAGGACTGCCCCCCTGTTCCGCGCCTAACATCCCAAGGACTCACGGATGCTCAATGACTTAAGGACCCGAGCGGATCCGAGCGGACTCAAGCGGACTCAAGGGCTCAAGGATTCAAACTCAAGCCAAGTAAACTGGGCCTAAATACCACTCCCATGTGGCGTAGTTAGCCAACCGGCCAACCATAGGTAGCCCTGCCACAGGCAGAGCTCTGGCCTTTCCCCACGATGTGTGTGCTGCTGGCCGCTGTCAGAGCCCCCTGTCCCCCCCCTGTGTGACATTCCGTCTGGTTGTTGTTTCTTTACAGGGCCCTGGACAGTCACCCGTTCTTACCTTCGCATGTTGCGTCGGGTTGCTGCTTTCTGTCGGCCGCTGCAGCCAGTGCTTCTGCTGGTGTTGTTTCCGCAGAGCCCATTGGTTGGTGTGCTGGGGCTGTGCTGGATGTGGCATGGTGTGCCGTTTGCGCATCAGCAGCGCCCAGTAGTTGGCATACTGAGGTTGTGCTGGTTGTTGTGGGGGTCGTTTGACTGTTTTTGCTGTCCACACACCTCCGTCCTCAGGCCGTCCACAACCTGCCTCTCTGTGTTTCCGTGAGCCCCCGGTGCCCTGCTCAGCAGGGGCCCCAGCAGTGGCCCACTGGGCGCGGGATCCCCTGGGCGCAGACGAACAACGGCGCTGTGCCGCAGGGGCCCCAGGGTTGGTTCCGTGGGTGCCTGATCCCCTGCGCGCACTGGTGGCTGCACGGAATGCATCAGGGGCCCCAGTGGTGGCCCACTGGGTGCAGGGTCCCCTGAGCGTGGACGGACAAAGACGTTGTGCTGCAGGGGCCACGCGGTTGCCCTCTGGGTGCCCCATCCCCTGCGTGCACTCACCATTCTATGTAACTCCTCAGGGGCCTGGCTGGCCCACTGGGAGTCCGATCTCCCGGCCGACCCCCCTGTGGGATCAATAGGTCTCCTTGACGGCCAATGTTCCTGTTGTGCGCAATGGCGGTGCAGTGCTACACTGGGTCGGGCTGGGGGGACCACGGGTGGGGTGGGGGGGACCACGGGTGGGGTGGGGGGGACCTGGGCGCCCCTGGGTGGGTTGCGGGTGTTGGTGTGGGGTTTGGGCTGGGGGGCCCTTGTCGTCCCTTTCCCCCTCACGGCTGGTCTGCCCCTGGTGGGCACCCTCCTGTTGCGCAAACAGCCCATCTGGGCTGCAGGAGACACCCCCCACCGGATGCTGGTTGAGCAGGGGTTGCCCTGGCACCCGGTAGTGACGACCCCCCCCGTCCACTCTTGAAGGGGTTACACAGCCTCAATGCACCAGCTCCGTGACCCTGACCTGTAGAATGCAGTGCACCCGAGCAGCCACGTCGCAACAGCGCCAGCAAACCATTCGCCGGCAAAACGGACCCGGTCCCAAGGGAACACTGCTTGCCGCCGTGCCCCTCATGAGGCCAACGTGAGACACGGAAACATGACGAACGCGAGACGCAGTGCATGAAACGGCCGTGACTACAAGGCATCGGAGACAAGACCCGTCTCTGCGCGGATGGGGGGACGATGGGGGACCGCTTGAGGAGGAGGACTTGGGGAAGGGGGGGGGGGGTTCGACCTTCAACTTCATGACATATGGTCAACGCTTTTCACTCAACGCAAGGGAGAGGGCTTGTCTTCCTCTTGAAGAATGCTACTGCAAAAGCACTGAAACAGACGGAAACAACACCTCCCGTTGTTGTGACAGGGGCTGTTGCTCACGTGCACCGTGAGGAGGCACCAGCAGCAACGCAGTGCATTGCTGAGGTCCAGACCGCCACGGCAACAGTGCACCAAAGCCGCGTACGGACGGGAGGGGCAACAAGTGGCAGGACAGTACTCAGCATCCCAAGAATACCATCCCTGGCCCCGAATCACAGAAAATTTGGATCTTCCCGGGACAGCCAGAAAAAGGAACCGCCAACTGCCTCGGTCCCAAAGGTCATGGAAACAAGGTCAGCCTATTCAGGTCCTGCGCGCGGTGCGTACAAAGGGTTAGTGTAGAGACAGGTCCCGGCGGTGCCGGCGTGCCATTATGCCTCCCCCTTGATGTATACAGCGCGAGGGAAGGACCCGCGCCAAAGGCTCAAGTGTCCTCGCTGCTGGCTCTGCCGTAGCCCTCGCTTGGGGCCTCCGATCCACGCTCTCCCCTGCCCCTCCTCCCGTGAGTCCTCAAGGTCACGGAAAGAACACCTCGTGTCGTTCTGACAAGGGTGTTGTTCTCGCATTGGGGGGGGGTTTGGCACAAGGCCTCGGTGTCTGATTGTTTGGGGGGGGGGGGGGAGAACACTTTATGTAGACACCCAGCGATTAGTGACTGTGTGCGCACTGTTGCATTAGTGGCGGATGTCATGTGGTTCATGACAAATGGCACGCGTTGGCGAAGCAGAACCTTCACTTCTTTGGGTTGGGATGCGGTGATGGGTGCCCCGGGCTGCTTCTCCGCAGTTGTCTCAGTCTTTACGGTTGCATCAGTTGTGGTCCCTTGTGGAGTGGACAGGTCAAATCAAGTGTGCAACACAGGGCCGGGGAGGGTGGGGGTGAACACAGCCTGTTCCCAGTCACCCCCAAAGGACGACGGGTGTCCTGGCAGAGCGGCCAGTCACGTGCCCACTGCTCGGCCTGGCGGTCCCGGAGGGCTGGCGCAGCGATTTGTGTGGGTGGTGATCGGTCCGGTGGGTGCGCAGCTCTTTGGTGACTGTGGTACGGTGTGGGGGAGGCGTAGACGGAGACAGGCCCTGCGGCGTAGCGGAGGTTGGGGGGATGGAGGAGGGGGTGAGGCGTGCGACGGCCCGTGCCGCTGCCCCGGGCCCATCACGTGGACCGGGGGGCCCATATCTTGTTGGGCCCAGGCCCCCATCTCATCCCACAAAAGACCTGCAGGAGCCCAAACTGACCCACACTGTGCGCCTTGTGTGCGCCGACCCGCCCCCAAGGGGGAAGGGGGGGGGTACCTGTCCCCTCCAATGCATCCCCCCAGGGGGGGGGGGGGGTTGACACAAGGCCTTGGTGGTTGGCTCTGTTAGCCTGTGGCGGCGCCTATTGGCCTCTCACCTTTGAACCTTCTGCTATGACAAGCAGGCATCTGTACTACTGCCCCCCCCCGGGGGGGGGGGGGGCGGGGGCAAAAGGTTGTGTCCCAAAAATGGCCCACATCACCTTTTCCCTCAGTCAATTTCAGTTTTTCCCCCGTATAAAATCTGGGTCTGCGGGAGGGGGGCCGGGTCGGATCAGGGCTGCGGTATGCGCCGTGCGCATTGTGGACATTCGTGTACTTGGCCGCCATCGGCAGCAATTTCCCTCCAGTGCCTTTGGCCCCAATGGTCCTCTGAGCGATCAAACCAAATACAAACCCTTTGGGAGTTGCATGTCGTACGCCGCCCGTAGAGCACGAATGCCGTCCAATCGGCATAAAATACGATGGAATGCACGGGGGGCCGCCTTCTCGACCCCGTACGTGACCCCCCCCCCGCCCCAGGCCATTCAGGACACACTCTGGGGGGGCGAAAAAGGTCAGGGATGCATCCCAGTCTGCTTTCCCACGACTTTTACGCTTGCAGTTCATTGAGTCAGATCAGTGCTTCGGCCTGTCCACAGTGCTCAAACCTTCTCTCTCCCCCCGAATCAGGTCAGAGGCAAGCGCCCACAGAGCACGGCCACCGGTGCTCGTCCAGGGGCATAACGTACCCCGCAAGGGCACAACGGAGGCAGGTACATAACGCACCGGGTACACTACGAGCACATCCTCGAGCCCGGGTCCTTGCATTAGAAGGAATAGAATGGAAGGGACCCCGGAGGCGGGCCCAGAAGCGGTTAGGCAGGCGGCTGGAGGATGTTGCAAAAGCGGTTGGGGCGGTTACTATCGGTTTCAAATGCCATTGAGGTGGCACTTGCGGTCAGGGAGACAGTGGCTGTGCATGGGCTGGGCGCCCTGGAGAGGGGGGGGTACTTTCCCCCCTTCTAAATCATCTTTGCTGGGCCCACACAGTCGGCTGGCCATCAGACGGGATGGTTGGAACCTCCTCAGGATTGCTCTTGTGTACCACAGCCACGCCCCACGAGCGTCAGGAACCGGTTCACTCGATGGGGCTGTCCAGTGTCCGACGGGGGACCAGAGACTCATTCGGAATCCCCCCGCACCACGTGCCACTCAGTAATGTCCGCTTCTGTTTGCGGGACCGGGGAGGCCGTTGCAGGGGCGTCCCACCAAAACGTGCGCGCAGTGCGCGTTCGGATTGCCCCCCCCCGCATCCGTACGATCATCCGTGTCATCTGCATTCCCACACCCGTGTTCATGCCCTTCGCATAGGACAGGGGACCGGGTCCCTTGCAGCCCCAGTCTTGACCTCAGCCAAGCCGCACTCCGAATACCCGCCCCAATCCACACATAATACTACGGTTTTGCCGCAGGGCTGGCCCTCGGCCACACTCAGTTGCCTAACGTCGCGGGGCTATTGCTGCCGAAGGCTCTGGAAGAAAACTCTATCGGTGGTGGCCTAAGAACCCCCCCCCCAAAAAAAAACAATACTCTCGACCCCAAAATTTAGCACGTCAAAATGATCGGTGATCATTTTGAGACGTGATGTGCTGCTTTTGGGCTGGGGTTGGGGTCAGCGAACCCCTGAGCCCGGCGACCTTGGGCAATGAAGTGTGGCCGAAGGCCAGGGAGGGTGGGGGGCATTGCGTCTGGGAATCGAGTCGCCCCCCCGCCCCGTACCTCTCACCACAACGGAGTGGCCTGGCACTGCCCGCGGTAGGCGATGAGCCGGCGGAGCAGAAGCGTCGCCAGGAGTGCCTTACGGCTGATTGACACCAATCATTTGGTGGCGGGAAGCAGAATGACGGCAGCGGGCAAGCGCCTGACGTTGTGCGATTGGCGATCGTCGGCAGGTCACCCAAAAAGAGAAAGCACGTGCTTCAGCGCTGGTGCGCGCGACCTCCCGATCAACAGGACAGCCCTCAGGCTCAGGTGCACTCAGCCCCATGCCCATGGCGATCCCTCTGGTGCATCGCCTCGGCACGGATTGGCGACTGACGTCTCGTTGGGTGCACAGGAGTCGTGGGAGATCACAGCTTGCGGCTCCTACGCTTCGGTGGCCCTAGAGCCACAAAAGGGAGTGTGAGGGGCACTCTCCACACCACAAGCGCCTCTTGGGGAACAATGGGGTGCGCGCCCGTCGTGCCCAGAGCGGAGCCACGACGGTACTGCTCAGGGCACTGTAACCCTCAAACACTCCAGGACAGCCACAGTGTACGGCACCAGTGGAAGCCCAAAACCGCGTACAGTGCGCGCGCGGCGCACGCGCGGTGCAGGTACTCCCTCACGCTCTCAGCGATACCGGACGGTCCAAAAGAACAAAACGTCCTTCCGCAAATGCGTCGGCCGGGGGCCTAGGGGGCCAGTTCTGGTGCCCCCCGCAACGCTCCCCCCCCCCATCTTTCCCCCTTCACCCGGAACACTGACCCTGTTTAAGAAAGCCGTCCACAAAGCGCTTGACCTGCACCGCCATCAACAGCTGCTGCGGGGGTGGGGCGGGGTTGACTTGGGACACAGCCTCATGCAGGAGTAGGGTCTCGGGTCTGGGCGTCCTCCCCTGCCCGGCCACGAGGCCGAACACCCTGACTGTCCGGGTCCGAGGCCGAGCGGACTACCGACAGCCGCCAGACCTCACCGCAGCGCTGGTGAGCGGCAGACGCCGTCGTCCTGTGCGTCTGCGTGCGTGCGAGAGTGGGTGGACCCCCTGTGCAGGGTAGTGTTGGGCCCTGCTCCCCAGCCGTGCCGGTGTCTTGGCGGGGCCCTAGGCATGACGGGTCTCTTGGCCACGCGTGTGGCAGACGGGTGTGTGTGTGCGTGTGTGTGTGCGTGTGTGTGTGTGTGTGTGTGTGTGTGTGTGCCAAGGAATTCATTCAATCCAAAGCTCAAACCGCGAGGTTCAACAATCCTACGGCCCTACCACTGCTGCAAACCATGAGTTCGACGTTCGGCCCTGCAGGGGGGCAGCCC